>JAQGAA010001234.1:0-16649 GCA_034696425.1 Isotoma viridis | reverse complement strand
GAATCTCATCAAGAAGGAATGTTGCTGTAAGAACTTCCTGAATTCCAATCAAAGCAAAAGCAATAATATTAGCAAGTTGTCAACAGATCATTACATAATGATCTGGCATCTTTTGGCAAATAGGACTCATCTTTCAAAACCTAATACAATTAAATTAAATTTTACACATAAAAATCTTACAAATTTTCAATTAGGAAAATTCCATAAATTCCATAAAAATATCCAATTAAGCCAACCTTTCTCAAATCTTTTATAACTTGATCATCTCCCTTTTTAACGATATGTTCTACAATGATCCAACACATTGAATAAACAATAATGGCCACACTAGAAGAATCAACTCCACCACTCAAAGGCAAAAAAAATCCCGAAGCTGAACCCCTTCTTAAAATATCCCACAACCAAAGAGCAGGGCCACGGGCTATTTCTTCTTCTGGACAACAGAATTTAACATCAGGAATTTGGACAGATGGTCTCAGTCCAGTTTTCTTTTGACTTATCGACCAGTCAGCTATCACCAATGGGTATGACTCGGTACTAGCTGCAACAAGAGTTCTACTCCTTATCGTGTTTTTATAAGTTCGAATCTCATCAAGAAGGAATGTTGCTGTAAGAACTTCCTGAATTCCAATCAAAGCAAAAGCAATAATATTAGCAAGTAATCAAGTAATCTCATAAAATTGAGGTCATTGGTTGAACCACCTCTATATAATTTGTTTAACTTACGACATCATCCAAAGCATACTGCTCTCCCATTTTCAAAACATTTCCGTTAAGAACCACAGTAGAACATCCGTTTAAATAAACTCTCTCTCCATCACAACCTCTCAAATTAGAGAAGACATACAAACATCCGCATTTAGAACTTGCAGATTTAATTAATTCCAATGCGTATGATGCTTTCCTGATTTCCGCATGGGAACCCGAGCCATTTAGAATTATTTCTGCTCCTGCAAGAGTTTGTTGAATGTGGGTACTCTGAGGGTTCCATAATTCTTCGCAAATTTCGAAACCTATTGTCGTATCTTCTAATTGAAGTAAGGCATCTCCGATGGGAACTGTTTTTTGTCCTGTTACGTTTCGAATGATTTCAGGGAGGAAATGATCTTCAATTTGTCGTTTCTGAAATACAATGTGCATATTTATTGATTTTGATCCAAACTACTTGTACAAATTAGTACAGAATCTTGTTCTTAAAATAACAAGATAATTACCTTCGTCCATCCAGTGAACCATCTGGACTCACGGTAATTTCCATCATCACACAAGATGAACTTCGGTCTTATAAGGAGCAATTTCCTAGCAATATACAAATTATTAGGAAATGGAGCCTCATACTTATTGATAGAAATTATGAAATTGAAACTAATTAATGTTATGAAATGAAAATCATAAAAATTACCTGTTGAGAAAAACAACCCGACAATTATAATTGACTCCATTATGCATCACAGGTATTCCAACATCAACCAAAATATCTTGACAAGTGTCATGCTTAAGTAATTCAGCCAAAACCTCCCAGCTGTGATTTCTTGTATCACACTCATAAAAATGATCTTCGCAGCTATAACCACAAATCTCTAGTTCAGGTCCTGATCGAAATTTAGACCCTTCGGATTTTGCTATTTCAATACTTTTGAGTATCCTGTGATAATTCCCTTCAAAGTCAAGGGCGAATTGATTTAGAGTCACTGCAGATATTGTTGCAAGACTCATTTTGAACTACTTCAGTTTATTAGTAGAAATCCAGAAAGAATTAAGTATATTTAGTTATAACTTTCAGACAGTATTGGTTGAGTCCTATGAACTTAGCTCACGTAGGAGTAAAGCTGTACCAGTCAAGGTGGGGCAATAATGCTTCCAGGGCTTCAGTTCTACATATGCGTGAAATAACATAATGATTATCGTTGCAAATAACGAATTCTGAAATGATTTATTGATCAAACAATTCAAGAAATAATAAAATTATCTCGATTTCAGACAGAAGTCTAGAGTAGATAAGTTTTAAGTGAAATGTCTTTCTGTCACATTCATCATATATGAGGGAGTTCCGGCAAGTTCTTTATTGCTTTCATGTAAGTTTCACACAATTTATTTTTTCATCTTTTTGTATTATGTAACAAGCAAAGAAAAGGGAAAGCTAATTATGTAAAGTTTTTACTCTATTTTTTTGTATTTGAGAAATATTAGGACAATTATGAATAAAAAATTATTTTTCTACAAAAATCATTTTTCTACAAAAAAGTTCCTGTTGTGCTTTACCATAGTTCCGTGAAACCTTCAAATCTAGATTTTTATAACACGATACTAATTAATAGATCATACAATTATCAGCTCATCCAACAACTAAGCGAGGTAGAGTCGTACTTCGTAAGTAAATTTGCTTGCAGATTTTAAATAAAAAGATTTATTAAATAATAACGCAATATTTATCATACTGGTTTATTCTTAAATTTAAAACTGTTGTATCATCTGAATATCAAATTATATAATCAGCATAATATTATTAGCCTTGTTTAAAATTTTGTTAGTTTTGTTTATTGCTGTAAATACTATTGTGGTACGCGAGTAGCAAAGCTTTTTTGTTCATCATAATTTTTTGTATTCCCCAAAACCTAAACTAGCTGTAACAAGGGTTTAAGATATTTAATGCATTGAATCATTAGCACATTTATTCTATCGTCACAGAAATATTCAAGGCATGTATACTTTTTTTAATAACAAAAATTTTATTGTGGATACAAAGATGACTCATACTTTCTGAAATGGGCAACAATTAATATTCCTCTGGCTCAATTTCTATATCCTTTTATATTGACATGTGACTTTTTTTTAAAAACTATGATAATAAAATAGTAGATAATTTTTAAAACAGTTTTATTATCTGTGTTGATTACATTTTTATTTTTAAATTTTAAATTGCCTAATTTTATAAAATTAAGTTAAGTTTACTCTTTTATTTAGTATCTTTGCTTTAAAATTATTTTAAACTCCATCAATTGTAATTTTTAAAGAATTAAAAGCACAATGATAGTGAAAGGATTTTTCAAGCCTTTAAAAAAATTGATTTGAATAATGAAATTGTGCAAATGAGCACAACTCAATTATCTAGTGGGAAACTAGTTAAAAACGTTGGAACAGTTATATTCTAAGTCAGAATTTGAAATTCGATGACAGAGAAATTCAAAATCTATCTGCTTCACTTGTAGAAAAAAGTAAAAATTTGATTAAACTTTTCTTTGACATCAAAGCTTACCTTTCCCAAAAACTTTCCCAACTTTCACCAGGCACAATTCCATTCAACTTTCACCAAGCCCAAAATACCCAACCTGCTAAGAAAGCCAGAATTCCTTGACCTTTTCCCCCACAAGCAAAACAACTTTTTGTAGTTATTCTCACGCAACTATGATAATAATTATTATCCAGAGTAAAAAAACACATGTACAAGTCCCGCTGACAATTATGTAACTCATAGTCGGGTGATCCAAAAACCCTGGCTACCGGCCAGACAAAGCGCCATA
The DNA here is from genome assembly GCA_034696425.1 of Isotoma viridis. Classification (NCBI taxonomy): domain Eukaryota; kingdom Metazoa; phylum Arthropoda; class Collembola; order Entomobryomorpha; family Isotomidae; genus Isotoma; species Isotoma viridis. The sequence continues at coordinate 13,128 of JAQGAA010001234.1, read as the reverse complement.
GAAAGGAAATTTTAAACATCTTTCTACTTTTTAACCCTTATTTTTTACTCATGTAATACAATGTAATTTTGAAGTGTTAAAAACACACATTACTATTCTTTACACTACTAGTTTTATTGTATAATAGTGAATAGGAACCACAGGTAACAAACCCTGTTGTTATCTTTTATTTATGAGTAGTAATATAAAACATCTTTTTAAAATATTTAATATTAAAAACTTGGGGTGTCTTTTTTTTTTAACTTTTTTAGCTATTTAGTCTTATAAATTTAAGGTTTGGCTATTCTAATAATAGTAGTTTGTGCGTTAAATATAAGGATAACTTATATGAAAACTTAAATTAAGTATAATATATTGTACCAAAAATAAAAAAGTACATCCCATAATTTACTTAAATTTGCGTTAAAAGTTTGTGTAATCAGTAGGGAAAACTGTTAAGAAAAATGATTCAAATATAAAAACTTTCTGAGAGTGAAATTTCATAAGTTTTTATAAATCTTGAAACGCATCTATGCAAATTCAAAAAAAAATTCAAGTGAGATTTAATTTTGCTTAGTAAACAAATTATTATTGAGATTGATTTATGAAATTTTAAAATTTATATTTTCATGCAGATATGTAAATTCACATGATGGTAATTACAGAAAATAACTTTACATAGTTAAATGAAATTTTTAACATTTTAAATAAAAATGTAATAACTGAAAATCATCCAAAATTCGTGCAAACACGAATAATAACTAAAATGAACTGGGTTGGTGACTGGAGTTTTTGGTCAAATGTAAAAGTAAATTGCAATTGCGAAAGCAAAATTATCATCCCACACGACTCATAACTTTAAACCATCCTTTAGTTATGTAAAACCAAAGAGTGAGATAACCAAGTTTTAATAAAATACCCATTGATATTATAATAGTGAATGAACCAGTGGGATTTAATATTCTGTGAGATTTTGCAAAATTAAGTTTTGCAAGTCAGAGAATCCTCTCTACCGTGCCTACCATCATGATGATTTAACATCACCATAAATAATACAAACCGAATGAACTAACAAAACTTATTACCTCCTATATTTGTCATCTTCTATGTTAACGATGGCAAATGCAAAATCTATTATTTGGACTCACAAGAGATATAATAATACAAGGTAAAGTAAAAACTTACAAGTATTCTTATTCTTGCTAGCAACTATCAGAAAGAAAAGTCCCCTTTAAATATGTTAATTGCCAATTTACTTTTCTCAAGCATCCAGACTCAGTCAGTCACAATAACAACCATCATCAACCACGATCACCCAAACTAGGAACTTTAACTAAAGTGCAAAAAAACAAAACTAAGGTGGTATTGGTGATGATGATGGCTTATATAAAACATTCTAATAAGTAACTAACTATATATTAAAGGTAAACTTTACCTTTATCATCAATGTACCACCACCACCACCACCATCAGCATGAAGTTTTATATGCATCACTACTACCACTACTGACACAGAGTGTGAATTAACACCAGAACGAAAAAAAAATAATCAACCAGAGACTACTTACTCTATACCCTACTGAAGTATAAAATAAAATTAAACATTTAACTTTTTTAACCAAGCTTCCATTATATAAAAGTAAGATCAGATCATTCATTCATCCCAGTAGTGAGATCAGATCGTATAAGCCAACAACAGCATAAAGCACCTATGATGATAATACAATAATTTTAACCCAAGTTAGAGTTAACTTGAGTTTTAGAGTCATCACTTATTTTGAGTGAGTTAACTTTTAGCATTGTTAATTGCATTTCTGTGTTGGTTTTGTAACACTTGAGAAGTTACGTAAGTTGAATTTTTGCACTTGGATTAATTTTTGCAATTATCCATGTGATTTTACATGGAATGAATCAGATTCTCATTCAAGTTTCCCTTTTTTGTATACAAATGTTTAGTTTTGTATCGACTCTACTATTTATTTCATGCATTTAAAATGAAATTATGATACACGATTTGTATAACGCATTTGATATTAAATCTTTATATTGGGGGAAGTGCTGATAGATTTTCATTCAAAGTGATGTATATAAATGGCGTATGCAATGCTGACTTGAGTGTAAATTAATAAACCTTATACAATTGAAAAGACTTTGAGAAAGTGATTATTTTGTGCCCAAGTGCCTTTTAATCCATTCGTGATTTTCTACGTGATTTTACATACCTACGTGATTAAACCGTGAGAACTTTTTTAAAAACATAAAAGTTAAATATATAGTAAAGCATGTATTAAATGTGTTATTACATGCTTACATAATAATAACAATAAACAACACACATGGACTTCAGTCTGGAAGATTGGATAATACACTTAATTGTATTGAAAGGATGAATGAACAAAGGTAGGTAAGTTATTATAAATTGTTTTTTTACCTTTGAATAGATTATTTATATGTTATTTATGGATGGGAATGAAAAGAATCAGGAAATTTTGAAAAGGATTTATAAGTAATAAAAATACGTAATAATAATAATAAGGAAAATAATAATAATATTCTGTTTGAGTTATTATGATAATAAATACAATTAAATTGTATTATATGTGGTATAGACTGATGAAATATTATTATGAATATGTATACGGACTACGTTGTATTTCATAGCTATTTTCCATGAGATTTTCACACAAGGCTAAACTTAAATTTTTAATTAAACAAAACCTCTAATAATTCAAAAAGACGAAGACCATTTTGTTTAGTTCATGATTTGCATAGTATCAGTATCTCTCCACACTCCTTAAAGTATAATGATAGTACTTACCTCTCAAGTTAAAACTTCACCTTTGACATTTAAATCTGTTTTTAAAAATTGTATACAGTGTTTATTTACGGAATGATCAACATCATCACCTACCTTGTTTCATCATCATCTTTATCACAAACTCAACTTGAAGTCTAATAGTTTCAGACTTTTTATACTTTATATACTTTAAATACAAATAAGATACATGGCACACTAGGCACACTACTACTGTCGTTACTCGAGCCAAAGCCAAAAATCATCTTTCTTTTACTTTTACTTAAGATCAGTTTCAGTTTCAAGTTACACACGTAATGTTGTTACATCTCAAATACTAACTCTTTGTGAACCTCAATGTGAAACATTTTGTGCAAGTTGGAGTTGATTTTTTGAAAAGTGCAGTGTGTATACAACGATACAATGCATATTGTCTGAGTTATCGGAAGAAAGGAAGTAATAATAAGAGTATTAAATAGAGAAAAATAGGTAACAGGACACAAGAGACGGGATTACTTTCAAGCCTTGGATGCAAATACCCGGGTTTTCTGGCTTTAGACCAAATTAGCCGTAATTAATGGCATTAATCAATGAAGACTTGTACATGTACATCTGCAATATATAACAAGATAGTTAACAGAGAAATACAGAAAATTACACGTGAAATTGAAACCTTTTCTGTTTCTCTTTTTTGTATCTTAATATGAAACAATGGACCACTAATAAAACCACTACTGCACAAGAAAAGCTACCAATACTTATTCCAAAAACACGACCAGTGACTCTCTCAAGCTCTGGAAGTCCAGCAGAATACTTCACGACTAATAATTGTCCATAACCACACAGAATAAAATACTACTGGAATTAAATAATTATTGAATAAAAACATTTAAAGCAATTGTATTTACCAAGTGTCTCACTTTTCTTACCACTTTGTGCTCAACCTTTTTACAATTTGCTACTTATATAATACAACACAACAAGTTGCAAATTATTGAGATTTTTTTATTAATAAAAGCAAATTTAAAAAAATACACTTAGTTCTAAACACATATCAATTTGAAAGTCTAGAAATTTGACCAAAATTAAATTTTTACACTTCAGTGTAAGAAAAATAATAAAATATATTATTCTCAGGGAAATAATTCTCAATAATATTTAGTAGTTAGTGCATTATAGAAATAGTAAAAAATACTATTTTCCTCTTAAATAAACTATTACTAATATTCTTCCAAATAATAATTATATGTAAGTAAATCTATGCAAGCTTTTTCATACGAAAAAGTGCAATTTGGGTTTTAGATTATTTATAGTTTTACGGTTGAAACTTAAACCAACATTTACTTCAACTGCAAAATAACATTTAATTCTTGCATTTATCATTAATATTGCAATTTGAAACACGTAATAAATTCTTACCGTACCATAACAAATAACAGCTAAAAGCTCTTCCTACGAAATTTAATGAAAAAAGTCACATAGTGGTCCAATCCAAGAAACCTTACTGATATAAATAAATAATTTATAATCAAACAAATATTTAATAACCGATGATTGAAAAAGCAACAGTTGCCATTACTATTTCTAATAATCTTGCCAAAAATACAAAAAATGTTTATTTCGAAATAGAATAAAAAATATTAATACACAAACTTTCTCACAAAAGCCTTGAAAACAAATTGCCTACAAAAAAATCTGCCAAGTTGAGTTCCTCATCGAGTAAATGTGGTGTTTGCTGTGGAGTGAATCAGAAAATGGATAATCATCATCAAAGACTAGCAGGTGGGAGTGATTTCTCACCCGGGCCATCAACATCCCAAGGTCAAGGCCATCACGGTCAAGAAGCCTTAGTACAAGCTGGGTCATCAGTTGTTTCAGGAAAGAAACACGGGTTGGCTGCCAGATTCTCGAGATCTTCTTCCTCTGCGGGTTCATCGTCAAGAGGTAGTGGTGGCAGGGGAATTTCTTCAATGTTTAGCAGGAAGTCTCATCATCATGATGCTGTGAAACCCCATCAGGGGGATATGGAGGGTCAACCTCTTGTAGAAATTAGTTCTTCTAAGGGGACTAGTAGTGGTGATGACTCTGCTGAGAACAAAAGCAATAATGCTACAGGACCTAATTCTAGTACTAGTACTACTGGAGGAGGTGGAACAGGGGGTGTGGATGAATCTTCGGATAGTGAACATGACCCTGGACATCACAACTCTTCTGGATTTAGGAGAAAACTTTCCACCAATAAAGAGATTATTAATACGGTAAGTAGAAAAAACTTTTGCAGTTTTTTGCATCCAAAGCCGAAGGAAATTGGAACTGGATAGCTGAAATGAATTATAAATCTCATCCTTATATAGACTAAATGGGCATTTAAATATTACTACCGAAGTAAACTATTGTTATGATTATTGTTAATCCAACGTACATTTAAAACTCTGGTACGTCTCTCATTTTGTAACCTCTAGGTCTAGGTGTAAAATATCTCAAATTTAATTAAAAATCCTCCTTAATCAAAAACTCTACTGCGATTTCATAACATAATTCATCTTAAAAATAAAATGCTGTTGTTAGCAAGTATAATAAAAGAGTAGACAACAACTCCAAGACATGTATCAAGTATCAAGTTTTTGTCGGCTGTATTATTACAACATTTTGCAATTACCTGCACGCACCAATATAATAATACCAACCAACTATTACATACAACAACTAGTTGATCAGAACATATCATAAGCTTCTTAAACTCCTAACATTTTATTCCATAACACAGGTAGAAACCCAATGGAATTTATGTATTCCCCTTAAAAACATAAAATTGCCCTTGAATCGACAACTTTTTGTCAAGTTTCTTCACATATCCAATTGAAGTTTTGGTTTTGCCCATTTATGACTATTTAATATAAGTAAAAAATATGCAACTCAATACTCTTCCCATATAATACAACTACTCTTTGGACTCATAACAACATTCCCACATTTTAATCTTATTTCATTCTTTATATCATCCTCATTCATGATAATGTGATGATGATGATAACAAAGAGATTTTAAAAATGCCGTGTGTGCTCTCTCTCTCTCTCATACTTTCTAAGATTCCATCTCCTACACTCGATCATAATCATAAAATCATGGAAGATTGAGGTGATGTCAATCACTATCAACTTAACTATCAACCATGAACCATCATCAAAGATGAGTGCAAGGAGAAGAGGTATCTCTTTATCATTATGAAATGTATTTTTTCAACTATTTCATATTTTAAACTAACCCGTGATGCAAATATAACATCATGACGCAGAAAGAGAGAGACTATAGAGAGTCAGTAGGCTATAAAATAAAAAGTTCTATAGGTTCTCTAACTCAACTTCTTCAGATTTAACTATTTCCATCCTACACTCACCTAAGTTTTTTGTACACGATGTTGGAAGCAGGTAACCACAGTAAAAGTCTTGAGAGTCTTATTATCATTATAATATAGATTTATTTTGGCACAAAGTATCAAAATTATATATAAGCATTATTAACCTACGTACTATGTGTGTCATGCATGGGTAAAATGTTTCTTTTCTGGAAGTATTTATTTTCTAGTAATATTTCATTTCTCTGTCAAGTAGAAAATGCATTTGAAATATTATTATTAATATTTCCCCTGTTGGTTTATTCGTCGTTGTTGTAGGGAAGCTTAGGAAATGTAACTTTTTGTTGTTTGAATGGTTGAGGTTTTGGTTCATTAAAATATTATGTAGACTTGATTTAAGCTTTTAGTTTCCATTTGAAGGTATTTCATTTCTGTGTTATTTTCTAGTAGCGGAAATAACTGTCAAAAGTTATGTATGGGTTTTTGTGGTAGTCCAAATTGCATTTTTGTTAAGGACTCTGATAGTGAGCCGAGAATGGTGTGGTGTATGGAAAAGACTTGTGTATAATTTGTATGGTATGGATTGTACTCTAGGTTTTAAATGTATATTTATACCTTTTAATAATTCTGTGCACATGAAATTGATACATTTAACATTTGTGTAATCATTCATTCACGTTTCACATGGCTTTTATTTTTTTTTCCTTAGACATCAAACGTAAAAGGAGCTTTGATATTTCTCAAAGACTGCTGTTAGTACTTAGGAATTTTAACGGGAACTTTGCTTATGTAAAAGGGGAAAGAGAAAAGTCATTTATTTTTAGTTGGGATTTGTAAACGTCAAAGAAGTTATATGTTTTGAGGCACGTGTGGCTTCAGAAAATTTTAATTAATTTTATTATGTAGATCATTATTTGAAATATTATTTTGTATTATATTTTATAATAGAAAAAAACTCTTGAAGACACGTGAGAAAAAGAATAAAGTATAATTGTATTATTTTTTACATTATAAAAATTTAAGTTAACGTAAAAGCAAAATGTTAAAAAAAAATTTTGAAACATTTTATTGTGTGCTTGCTGTTGTCTTAATGCATTCCAATTGTTTTTCTTTTAGTCTGACTAGACAAAACAGAATCACATTATTCTTATTATATCATTCAATCTTTATTTTATTTTTTCTATTTCATCGATCAAGTTTTAAAAGTTTAAATCCAAAATTAAATCTATTCTACAGAAATATTGTACACAAAATCTAACAACTTCAAATTAGATTTACAATTTAAAATTTTTCTCCAAGTCAGCATTAGCTATAAAAATTAAAATAGTTAAAACGAAAAATTCTTGTCTAGACTAGAGGCAAAAATATTTATTTATTTTATCTCCATTTTGGTTTAACTCATAAGAACTCGCATTGTTTGTTTCAGTATGTATTTAATATCATTTATACAGCACATTATGGCAAAAACATTCCATTCATTTTAATATGGATTCATTCAAATGATACTTTTGATGCTGATGGATAATTACCCTTAAAATCTTGACTGTAATTGATTAATATAATAAAAAGTAAAGATAAGGCCTTTACTTTGCGAAAGTATATGTTTTTTGCTAAGATAGTTTTCTGTGTATGCCGAAAAGCCAAACGTGGTCTTAAATATTTTAACTCATAGTCATCAAAAATAATATTAGTTTGTACCCATATGTCATCCCATATCATATACTCTAATCTCATATCACAATTCAACCATGGAATCGATCCTTACTCGTATTAGTTCAACGAGTTGGAAATAAATAAATAAGTAATGATTTGAAAAAAAAATATTACTACACTTTATTAAATGGATGTCTCTAGATGGCCAGACTTTATTATCATTGCAAATATTGCAATGTCCATAAAAGTAAATCACGGTGATGATTATGATGATGATGATGACTTATTTTAATAATGATGATGAGTAACTCAATAAAAAAAACTCACGAGGAGAAAAAAAGTGAATCGAAGTGACTCTTTTAGAAAAATGTATAATGAGACAGCTTGTGCCATTTCATAATAGAATAGTCAAAAGTTTTAAACTCACCGTTTGCTTAAATACAATTAGGTATAGCAAGTGTATACAGGATTGGTTGACGGGTTGGGAATAATTGAAAAATGAATTCATTATTTACGACTTTATTATGATAATGATGATATTGATTTCAAGTGGATGATTGGTTGCTTAAGTATTTAAATTTTAATAAAGTATTTGAATAATTGTAACTGTATAAGTAGAAGGTAGAGAAGGTTAATATTATTAAGTTGTCAGTGGTTGACATTTCAATAACATATTGGTCACTAACTACTCGTCGGTAACCTTATTAATTTAATTGGGGATGTGTAAGGATAATATTTTTATTTTTTAGTTTGAATTGAGGATGATACAAAATTATTCTTTTATGTTTTATTATGAATTTTTATTTTATTGCAGTTAGGTATTTAGCTTAATTTAATAATAAATAATATTTGATTTCAGTATTGAACATGAAATCTGAAATCTATTGGCTAATGAAGAATCAGCAATAATTAAAAATCAGCTTTAGGCAAATTCTATTGTTGATGTAGTTGGTGAAAGTACTAAAATAATTCATATTGAAAGGTAATAAAAAACTCATTCCTTGCATTAATCAACGTAATGTGAAATGGTACCAGAATATCATTTAAATGCACGGAAAGAATTACAATTTTAAAAGATTCTTGTCATGAATGCATTTAATTTTCTAAACAGCCAAGCGTGAAATGCAAATGCTCACAATCTCTTAAAATCCTATCCCCCCAAGCATCTTTCTCCAAATTTTAAAATTTATAAGTCAATTAATTTCAAACTAAAAAACATACAGGTCGAAGGTCAATGTCTCCAATACACAAATATTACCGTATCTGCCACAAGGTATGAAAACACTAATACTTAAAAAATAACTTGCATTTAAGTTTTATGGAAGTCCAGGGCCATACTTAAAAAACGTATTAAATCACCCAGTCTTCTTCCCCTTAATGTTAAATAAAATACAAAACTACAAACACACCTCTAAATAATTTATTTGAAAACCTACAGAGTTAATTGGCTACTTGAAAAATTATTCCAAGTTCCGGTATCCCATATCATATCTCTTTGACTTGAATACACAAACCTTTAGTTGTAGCTACCATTCACCATCACCATCCCTATTATCCATTCCATCCAACTGCCCAATCCTATCAAATTTCGCATGTGTTTTAGTCACCATTCAGTAGATAAATAATACTCGTCTAAGTTAGTACCACTGGTAAGTATATGTAACTACATAAGTAATTACCCTCTTCGGTCATAAATAATTTAATTCTTGATTGAGGAAAGTCATTACCTGAAAGGCAATAAAGTATTCTCATTCTCCATTCTCATGTAGTAGTAATAGTCGTCACACAATCCTTTGAGTTGTAATTCATGAAATTCATCTCTTCTTCTTGGCTCTTATCTTTTATAATAAAATAGTAATAATAATATGATACTAGTGATGGTAATAATAATACCCTTATAATAGTAGTTAAGTTATCAAGTAGCATTGTATAGTGTAAAGAATCTATTATAATAATACCTAAGTAGATTTTTACACTTGTTGACTTATACACATCAAATGACTATAAAGAGTTAGAAATTGAATCGAAACCTAATAATTTTAGTAATCGTAAAGTATAAAACGCATTGAACTCTTGTATATCTAGAGAATTTTGTTCTCTGTTGCATCTGCATGATCAGAGTAAAATCACATTATCCTTATCATATCATTCAATCTTGATGGGCTTGTTTGAAGCTATAAAGAAATCAATAAACTAGCTCATAAATTATGTTAAACAAAGCCATAAAAGTGTACCTCGTATCTAGTATCTAAATTCATGCAAATAATCATCGTATAGTATTTTTGTATAGTAAGGTTGATTGATATGTATTTGTTATAAGGGGTAAGAGAGCAAGTAGTAAAAGTAAAGGTAAAAGATAGTTTTGTCGACTCACTGTCGAACTGTCGATGATGGAGAAAAACAACTCGTTTAATTGGCTATTATACATGTCTTCAGTTTCTTTTAGTAATTATAATTATTATATATGTGTAAAGTATAATCGTTAACCGTTCTGTTCACTTGGATGTAGTTGAAGCTGCATTTTTATATATTTTTTTCTGAACAAAACTGAAATTTTATATTCAATTAAAATGAATTAAGTTTTGTATAAAAAGGTTATATTATAGTAAATTGTGAAATTTTATATAATATTTTACTTAATTGTTTATAAGGTTGATGATGGGCATCACGTGTTTGAAATGTCAAACTTGGTAAATGCATTTAGAACACAGGGATAGTAGTATAGGTATGAGTTAGAAGTAGTAGTAGCAGTGATGGATTTAATCGAGTTGAGTAGATAAATAAATTCATTTCTTGAACAACTAAATCCAAAAAATGGAACCCTTCCCAATTTGGCTAATTAGATTAGGCAGGGAGTAGTATCAGCAGCAGTTATGAGAGTACTTTTTAAATTATCATGTATTCTCGTCACCTTATAATTGATCATTTGTCATTGTTGATCGTTGTTAAATATTTTATTGAAGGTTGACAACCATTATGTTGTCGAAGGAGAAAAATTATTGTGTAAGGTGGTACTAGTAGTAGATACAACGTGACATTAAATACATAATTGTATCTAGTTGGCAATTAAAATGACAGAAATTTTCGAAATATTATTACCATTATTATTATTATTATGTTGTACTAACTACTACTTCAGATTTGATGACTTGATTTGTAGAAAAAAAGGTCGAATGACTGAATTATTATATCGAATCATATAATTCCTATCGTGAAATCGTAGATCATAACAACAAGCAATGAACAAGACATTTTAGCTCGTTAGCATTTGAATGAAAAGTTTGAGACAATTTTTAGTCGTGTTTGTCACACTTTTTGTCAACGACTCCTGTCAACCTCCTTGTTATTATGTGGCAATGGAATTACGTCTGTCTGGGCAGTCTTGTTTGTCAATTGTCACTTTTTTACTCTTTGATCTCAATCTCTCAGAACTCTTTTGGCTTAAAGAGATCTTTCTAGAATATTTAAATAGGTGTCGTAGATAATTCATATATTGAGTTGTAGAATGAAGATTATTATAAATCCAATTATTTAAATGTGTTCGATTTACTAATACGATTATGATGTAAAGTTAATGACGAATGACCTACAGGAGAGCAAGGGCTTGAGAATAAATTTGCATTTTGGAAAGAAATTGTTAAATAATATTGTACTTGAATAGTTATAGTATAAGTCTTAAGTATTCTTTACTATAATTTAAATAAACAATCAATCGTAAGAGCGTAGTATGTGTCTTTGAGCTGAAATGTCTAAAGCAAACAATTATATGACATGAATGAGTGACACCAATTTTTTAGGTGAATGTGTCTTCTGTTCTACCTAAAATCACGATTAATTAATTATATTACATTGCATGGAAATCTATCTATCTACTAGAATTTTATTTGAAGTAGTTTTCTTACTTTGGCTTCGTTGTCTCATATTTTTGAATTTTCTTAGAAAATTTCACTAAAATTTAAGTCATATAACTCACAAAACTGACACATTTTACTTTGTGTTAACAACGTGTCAAGTCAATCAAACTCGAGGTTAAAAAGTACAAAATAAATTATCAGGAAGAATTTACTCAATGCTGACCCACAAGACCTCAAAAAGCATGTCCTCGAGTCTTGATTCCTCAATCTGTTATAAAATTTCTCATGAAATTCTTAATTCTTTAGGCACACACTGCAATTTTGAATGGACCCGAGCATCCATTGTTCTACATAGTATATAACCTTTTTTATATACTGTCTAAAAAGTCTAGCATTCGTATTTCAAGAAGACAAGACCCCACTCAAGTCTTGTACAACCTCTAACTTCCTAAATACAAGTGCTAAAACCTTCCCAAGGTATTTATTGTTTGACTCTACTTGGCTTTAATAACAATTTCCAAGGAGCTCTTCATTAATTATTTAATCAGATCTCTTCTGTCTTTGCAAATTCCATGTTCAGTGCTCTGCACACTTAAGCTAGGCAAGAGAGCTCGTGTCACAGAGGTCTTAGGTCATTATAAGTTAAACTCATAGACTCTATACACTATTCTATATAAACTATGACATATATACTGAAATATCCTATAGTCTTTTACTCCTTAAAGTTTCAGTTTTACTCATGTTTTCTATTCCACTCCATTTCATGTCAAAGACAATTTAAGACTTGTACGTACAACCCAGTCCATGAAAGTCCCAAGAGTTTCCTTTAAGTCTTGAATTGTTTAACAAAACAAATACGTAATACTTTAGAGAAACTAAAGGTCTAAGAGAAATACAATAGAAGTGAAGAAAATTGAAATTCGGAAGGTGAATGTGAGGTGAATAATTAATCCAAGTTAGATTGTGTAATTTTAATTCCAATGTGCTAAGTAGACACACATAGTATAAAGATGAACTATTACACGAAATGCATAATAGAAATAAGTAAATGCGCTTTTAATAAAAGTAGTTTTAAGCTGTGATGAGATAACTTTTAATACCAAGATGGCAAAAGTCATTTCTCATTGTATTTGTAAATTGTGGTGTTCGTGCATTTATGTGTTATGTAAAGAACAAGGAAATATTTATAAGTACAAGATCTTTGGAAGGTTTTCTTTGCAAATTAAAGTGTTACTTTTGAATTTTAAGGAAGTTCCTTCCTGTTGGCTTAAGATCTGTTAATAAATCATATGGTAGGATTTTTGCATTCTGGGTTTACTTAGGGAGAAATTAAATTTATGGCATTGTTAATTTTTTTAACAGGATATGCTTTGTCGGGTAGTTGGTAAGTTTATGATGTGAGGTGATGTTTTCCTGGGGATATGTGTCAATTACAAGACATAATTTTTCAATTGGAAATTTTTTAAGTGTCTCGTCCTAGGTAACCCAACGCT
>JAQGAA010001233.1:0-16655 GCA_034696425.1 Isotoma viridis | reverse complement strand
ATGTTGTAATAAAATTTTGTTTTCAACAAAAATAAATCTTAGACTAAACCGAAATCTCGTCAAATTCCAAGAATGCTCAAATAATCCAAGTCGGAACTAGGCTTCCCCTTGCTTTTCAAATAAATCTATTCTCAATTAAAAATACAATAAACAATAGCATTCTTGTTACTGACACTGAAAATTCTATTCTTCTTTCCAGCGTTGTAGACTGTATTCCTTGCATCCACACTCCACATTGACGAATAGAGGAAGTCTGACAAAGTCATAAGATTTTTTGAAAAGACCTTATGGAAAATGGCATAATAACATCTGCCATTCGTTAGATTATAATCTAACACTCAAGTATACTCGGTATTCAGCCTTCATTCAACACTGGAACAAACTTCTTCCACGAAATAAATTAAAAGGGGTGAGTGGGTGAGTCAAAGGTAAAAGTCAATGGCGTAACTTAATTATGTACACTAAGCATTAGGTGACTTTTCATAACCACTACTGTCAAAAAACTTGAGATCAAAGACACCGGGTGCCTTTAGTTCAATTCTAACTCAACATTACTTTTATTAAGGAATATGCAAGGAATTTAAAACAACTTCCATGAGCAGTGTGCAGTCCCATACAGTGAATAGGAAAAAAGTTTAAACTTTTAAATGACTCTCTTTGAAAATGAGCTTGGGTAAGCGGTGCCACACAGTACAAAAAAGAAAAACGATTGAAATTCCTTAATTCCGTATTCTTTCCTGAACAGTTGGAAAGAGGGATATCGTAGTATTAGAAAATTAAGCAAATAGCATACCTTCCCGCATATTATAACATTTTATTTTGACAACCGTTTCCCCTAAAAGGAAAAGATCAAGTCCTAAAAGTTGAAAGTAAACACGAAACGTTTGTGACAAGGTTGTCTGGAAATAATAACGAGCATGTTTTTCCATAACTTTTTAAACAAGTACCTATTTCCTTCTTAAACAATTTCCTTAGCATTAAATAAATGCTATCTAGTTCTAAAAGAACCCTTCCCAACTTTTCAGTAGAAACCTACTCAAACCCGAATTTAATAATAACGAGGACATTTTGATATTTTAACTTCTGAAACTGCCCGTAGTAGTAGTAAAGTTGATATGGCACTTAATAATACAGAGTTTACCCATATATAGTTCAATTCATGTAATAATCCTATGTAAAAGTTTCATAAAGGAACGAATCGGAGTGATTCTGTTGGAATTGCATTTTCATCAAGTGTAATTATATGGACAATTCAGTAGTTAACTTTGGAAATGAGGGAATGTGAGGACCATTTTCATGATTACTGAACAGAGTCAAGTAATTATTTTTCTGGCCTTCACTTCCCCACATACAAAGTCCAGGATGTCTATTACCATGCTGTAACTTAACCCTTATTCTTCACAGATATCATTTTTATCCGATATAAGGAAAGTCCTTGAGAAAGAAAGAAAGTTTTTCTCATGGTAAAAATAGTATGAAGGGTTTAGCAGGAACTTTGTACCAATAAAGAGCAAAAGGGGATATAATAATAATAAAATTTAAGAAGAGTCCGGTCTACTTCCTGAGGTTTATGATTGTGGCCATTTCATACTCTCAACTTCAAATCGGAAAACCTTCTCTTCATCGTTCAATTCTATATTGAACATTTCTTTTTGCACGAATTTGATATTCTCATATTATATCTTATTTTACTTTAGTTTCCTTTCCAATCTTTTTCCCTGTTTCGTAAATTGTGCAATGATAATCTTAGACGTTCATTTCTTATAGGTTTACTTTTAACCACTGTGTTAGGTTTAGAAAATTCTATCTAAATTGGAATTCTTAGCTAGTCCATGTGTCCATACCAATCTGATACTGGTGGTCATTTATATAATGTTGCAGTATTGGCAGGATTTACTATGGAAAACGTAGGATGAGAGACTTAAACGCGTATTGCTCATTACCGCAACCAAAAAGTTCTAACCTTGATATAAAGCGTTTTTAAGCATAGCATTCCAAACAAAATAATTAATCACTTCATAAAGTCTCCCAAATATCAATTAAAAGATTGATTAACCAACACCAATACCTACCCCAACCACATCAGTATTATTACCTCAGTACAATCTTTCCTTCTACCCTCATTTCAAACTTCAAAGAGTTTAATGAGCCACAACAAAAAAGCCTCGCCCAGTCTTTCACTTGTCACCTATGCATGATTAAATCCCACCGGTATCGACACACCTTCTTGGGGGTAGTAAAGTACAGCATTATTATGTAGCCACGGCTCACAATCCAATGCTATTGAAACTTTTATAACCCATTTTGAGTTCACCATAAGTTTGTCTAGCTCTATATCTACAGAATTGAATTGAAGTGCTATTCTAAGCAACATATATATTTATTCCTCCTACTGCGGCGATTCGATTGGTTTGGTCGGTCGATTTATTTTCTTCATTCTGGATTTCCTGGAACCTCATATTTTGAAAGGAGACTCAATCAAAGGAGAAGAAGAGATGCCAAATGCAGACCAGGATATTCCGTCCGTATGACCCCGTTGTTGGCTATGAGTAAATGATGAAAGTGTACGAAGGTGAACAAGTTGATTGGGAACTCTATTCATTATTAACGGAAAAGGGAGAGAGAGAAGGCCTTATACACACCTCCTTGTATACTCAATATGCCCTTTGTGCTCCACTACCCAAACTTCGTTTTGTAAACCCCAAAATGAAAATAGTAAGTCCCTTGTCTTGAACATGTTCATAAATATTTCCTGATTTAAACACCTAAAAAAGACCAGGGTAAATCGGTCGGGTGTCAAAACATTAATATTAAAAGAATGATGACACTCTTTTTGAGAAATGTCGTATTAAGTGAGAAGAAGAAAGGCATTCCTGATTAAAATGTGTGGGAAGCGGAAATTGATTGGTATAAAAGTATACATGGCTTTATGAACAATTCTTTACTCGTTTAAATTTTCTCACTTTCTAAACCCTCACTTTCACACTCTTACTAACTATAGCTTTCCAAAAGAGGTGAATTATGTTCTATGAGTTTTCTCATATGAAGAAATCCGTTTTGCAAAAGTCTTTTCATATCAAAACCATCCCACATCTGCTTTATTCAATATCATTGAGATGAAAACCATGCTATTACTTTCATTGACTAAAAGGAGTCATACTTGAGGAACTAAGGGTGCGAGATGAGATTAAATAAAGCCTTTTTATTTATTTTTGTCAACCCCAAAAGTTTAAAAGTACTTTCCTCTTGTATGCGTATTTCTCTTTTCTACAGTGCAAATGGCTTTTAACAAAATTATAGTTTTACATTTTGAATGATGTTGAACAAATTTTAAAGATATTATTATATATCGAAATCGGATTTAAGATCCAAAAACGTATGCATTTGTGTTGTTGGTGTAAATCCCATTAGTTGGAAACAAATAGGAATAAAATACCCTACCTTTATGTAAGTGCCGTAAATTTGCTGTAAATTATTTGTATAAAAAGTGTATTCGAAATTCTTTTAAAACAAAGATTTTAATGCCGCAATAAATAATACACACTGTACATTTTCAAAATCCTATTGAAAGTTGCAGCAACGAAAGTTTAAACTAAAATAAAAATATTATCATCTTCATCTATCAGCGGATTTTTCCCAAATAAACAACTTTTCAACCATAAAAAAGTTCCCAGATTCCCAATTCCATTTTTCAAGCAACTCCCAACACACATACACTCCAGAAGAGGTAAAATGTGGTTATCATCCAACACAAAGCTTTCTAAATGGGAGTGTGTATGTTCGCATACACATATCGTTTGAAACTAATAATACTTACTGAGAATTGTTATTACCACACACACATACACAAGAATCACCTACCTGCAAACTTGTCCTTGTCCTTATTGTTCCTTATATACAAAAAAAAGTATTACACAACCAAAAGTACTCAAATGTTACACACCAACTACTTTTTTATGTAATTTTCCCTCAATGCACCTATATATCCCTCAAGTCTCACCTCGTTGATAGACGTCATACCGATTTCTTGAAACTCAAGCTCAATACTTTCACCTGAATGCCCACTATTTGATGGGTGACCTTTCCTTTTCCTTTTTACCAGACAAAATCCATCTTTTTCGCACCCATTGTGATTTTCTTCGTGAAAAAATATAATCCTTGCCAGCTTTTGATTGAGGTGAAAGAGGCATCATGTTGCATACGCTATTTCCGTTTTAGTCAGAATCATTCTTAAGACTGACATTAGTTCAGAAACAGGATGACTCTGCCCATGTCCAAAAACACTTTCTTTCTAAGAAAAGAATGTACTAAGGAAAGAACTCATGACTTTTCCCTGATTGAGCTTATTTAGCTCTCTTTCTTTCTGGTTACTTATATTATGCCGTTTGTGGTGCAGGGGAAAGTAAAATCTCAAACTGTATGTAGTTTCATGAGGGATGAAATTCAAGTGAAATCAGTTTTGACTCAGTCTGTCTGCTCAGTGTCATATTCACAATAATAGGTCGTATTGAGTTTTCAATTGAAATGCTAAGGAAGCTAGTGACCAAGATCAAAAGAAAAAAATTACAAGACAAACTATTTTGGTACCTTAACTTCCTTATGCGTTATGCAAAATCAAATAGTTTTCATTTCATGTCAACCGTGTCGTTTTTAAATTTCTGCGAATGACACAAAGAAAGTATGCAAAATTTTCCATGTCTGCCAGTTTGGATAAATAATTGTTGAGAAATTTTCTCCAATGAAGTCATATCATTTTACTTAAACTTTTACTATAACTTATTCTTTAAACTCATATTCAACATAATATATATAGGTATTTATGTATATTTATATAGTACCACATTATATTTTACGCTCTAGCTACTAACAATATTAAGTTACATTTACATACAATAGCAATGACAACAATTTAACTATTAAAATTTAGAGTTAAAATGTACATGTACAAATACAATATTCTGAATCTACTTAATAATGCATTTTAATTTGAGTCGAATTTTCCTGTAATATATTATACATAGCTTAAACAGTATATAATTATAATTTGTTATATTACACAAAAGTAAATTAGATTTAAATTAAGTCCAAAGATCACAAACACCCATTCATTTTCATGATTTTTTTATCCTTGTATATTTTTTTAATTCAAAAGTTGATTAAATTTCTCCAGAACCCAACTCAAATAGGATTTCATATTATTACATTGCACCCAATAGAAGAATTTTGTATAAGGGCTTACATACTTTTTATTATTATTACATCATTACAAGGATTTCACATTCAGCCTTGCCTGAGCATGACAGTTTAGTTGTTGAACAAGGACTCATTTAATATATTTTAATTTATATAATAATCATATATAGTACTATACAAGTAATGTATGTATGCATTTATCACTTTAATTTATAATCTCATTCCACGACGACGATTATATATTGAGGGTGAGGTGATTGGATAGTTATAGTAGTAGGAGTGTGTTCTTAAGAGTAATGGGTGACAACGACGGCTATCAAGGGAGGGATGCCAATTTATTTTCCTATTGCACGTTTAGTATTAATTATTTCATATAATTATTTATCTTCAATCTTGCACAAACATCGAGACTCGAGGACACAGATTATATAAATCCTTTTAATAATTACTCCAAACATAATCATACATAATATACTATTTGTTATTATATGCTAATAAATGTATGTATGTGTTATGTACAGCTTTACGAGGTAAAAGGTTTCAAGTTGATTTTGGATGTGTTATTTTATGTTCATGTAGCTCCATTCCATTTAAGTCCACCTGCAGCTATATTATGAATCCTTGATTAAATTTATGAAATTTGTTTTAGGGAATAAATCATATCTATCTATAATAATACACGGATGCATGCATGTTTATAATTTACACCTCCCTCATTTTAACTCACCCATATGCATTTTGCATAATTTAAAATTGATTTCAAAGTTCAACGAGTACAAGACTGGAAGGTAGTTTAGGTCATTTATTTGGATGTTGAATAATGTAAATACGTGGGTGTTGTTAAATTAATTTTCACACATTAGAAAGTAGAGAGTTGGTACACGAGGAGAAAGTGGATTGGGTTACGAAATTAAATCAAGTCAGGAAAGTTGTGACAACAGAAGAAGCTGCATGTAGTAGGACAGTAGGAGTAGTAATAGCATACAGTTAAAATATTATTTACAGTCGGTTAGGACTTTTACTTTTAAATTGGGCTTAGCGAGTATGATTAACATGAAGTAGCCAAAATATTGTTTGTATCGGATTCTCTATAATAGCCTTATAAATCACTTACTTTAATAAACACCCAATAGTTCCATTTAGACACGTAGACTTATTATATAAGTACAGTCACATTTTAACTTATTTTAAATCTATTATAGATAATAAATGAGTGTGTATCGTGACTTTGTTGACTAGTTTGTGATGGTAGGATGTAGTAGTAGTAGCAATAGTGCCGAGCAGTTGATAAGTACGTCTTAAAATTAATTTAAGTAAATTAAAATGCTTAACAATTACATACCCATGATACTATGGTAAAAATTAACCTAATCAATATAAATCCTATTTTGTAACTGTAATAGTTAATAAATCACGTTATAGATTTTGACCCTCCTTCCGCCCCAATTGACCACTTCAGTTTACCCTGAAAGGGTGTGTACAAGTAGTGTGAACCTGGTTTTCAATGCATAGTGACTCTTTGTAAGCTCTTAGGATGTGCATTTATAATAATTATTACTACAACTACTAGTAGGTAGTATAGTATGTATAGTACCCTTTAGTAGTCAAAGAAGACAATTAAGTGAGCAAAATCTACAACTAGATTTAAAAACAGTCGTTCATACCCCCATCCTAGATATTATTCCAGTTCATACAATTCTAAAACTAGAGACGGACTACAATAATACACACACTTCTATTCTCTATTCGGCTCTTTGTTACAATTTTCAATTTGTATTTTGTATTATTAACAAATGATAATTGTACTAACCTAAGGTAGCTAGCTCTACCAAGATAATAAAACCTTCTTCCGACCACCCCACAGGGTTCACTCGAAGCACCTAAAGTCTACTTCAAGCACAATGCAGTTTTCACACTTTCGACTGCATTTTCATTTTGTATTGTACTTTTGTAGCACAGTCAGAGTAATTTCTATATAATTTAGTAATTCAATTCACACACTTTCACCATGCACACATCTTCATGACAGAAATAGGTTTGTATAAATCTCTTTCCCCATAGTTTATAACATGTTATTTTTTGTAGGTTGGTAGCTGGTAGGTCCAACTCATTCTTCTTATCATGATAATAATAATGATCATGGTTTCTGATGCTATATGGCATTTCATTGTCTGATTTTAATGAGATCTCACCACACACTCACCTTCAACCTACACAGAGCAACCCTCAAATTGTATTCGAGTAAACATCATTGATTCTCATATAGTTGAGTTATATTATATGTTATTCTTAGAATGATAGGAGTTCGTGTTAAATGAATAAAATCCGAAGAGAGAGGGTGTAATAGAATTTTATGAAATGAAAACTTCTCACTAATCACTACCACCTCCGGTTTTATTTATTCATATTTCACACACTGAACACTGAATTCTCACATAATTATCATCTTTTTAGTAATAGTCAGTAGTATACACAGAGAGAGCATAGTAAGAGAGTATATAGTAGTAGCAATATAGAACACATGCACAAGTAAATTCATAAGGTAAAAGAGTTTATATTTTATTTTAGTTTCACATTTCCTAGTTTCAGAGAAAGATATAGATTTTATGAAATAAATATAGGAAGTTCCATATACATATAGTTCCGTGTGATATATAGGCTACATCGGGATTAATTTTTAATTAATTTGACTACACACACACAGATCCTATCCATAAACAGGTCATGTAGATGAATAGCATATTTAGCAATTGTTAAAACAATGACAAGTCATTCGTTACCGGTATCATTTTTTTATATTTGAGAGAGAGAGAGAGAGGATGAATTGAATCTCTCGTCATTATCATCTTTTCACATTTTTATACAAAAAAAGCTTTTATTTTCACAGTTAAGAGTTTTCATTACAACCCCACACACCACACATAATATTATTATATTATTTCATAGTCTGAAGATCTATAGCGGGGACGACGTGATTTTTTGTTGTTAAATAAAAAATTAAAGGTTTCTTGTAGATTTAAAAAACTCTTTTTCTTTTTTTTGCTTTATGCAAAAAATCCCATTTGATAAATTTGAAATTACACCATCCACAGTTTAACAGTTGGGTTCGTTCTCATTGTATTTCTAGAAGTGTTACTATCTCACATTTCATAACATTATTTATATAAAATGAGATTTATTTAAAATGAGGGTCTGGGTTTTTTTAGTATAAAATTTTAGAGAATTTCCATTTGGTTCTCTTTAAATGCCACCCCGACCAGACCAGTAGTTTAGATTTAATTTAAAGTACGTAATTTAGAATTAATAGAAGATTATATGTATTAACTCCACCACCGCTGATTACCACCATGTTACCACACCAAAATTTTAGTTGATTTGTATTAGCACCATCCAGTTTTTTATTATAAAAAATCTCCATTTTTAATGGGATTTTCAAAAATTGCTGTATTTATTTTAGTTGGGTTGTTTTCTCTCTCATGCCATTGTCAAATGTCGCGTAATCAATTCTCCTGTACAATATTGTAATCGTCATCAGCATACATCACACAAATTATTTCTATTTTCTTTCCTCAAATTCAGATAAAAATCAGGGTTCCTTGAAAGCATTTTTTCCTCTGCATATCATACGTCAGCTTTTTGTCAGTATCAGGTGGGGCACCTGACTACAGACATGGCTGGCTGTCAATCTTTTATGAAGAGGTGGTGCTTTCTCCGTATTTACTGTTAAGCTTGGTTTCTTCGTCATTGTACACATAGAGACAATATAATATCTGTTTTGTTTGTTAATAAAAAGTCAGAGACCTCTCCTTCCTCGTTGTCACCCAGTTTATTGAACCATGTCATGCCGACTTGGATTGGGTTGTGATGGAAAGATGCCAATTAAATCCTTCATCTTTTTTCTTCCTTCCTTTCTCTTTTCTGAAACATTGAAGAAAAGGAGAACCGACAGCGACTTGCACATCATTTTTCCTTACTGAAGCAAAGACTAACTCTTATGCCAAGTATTATATTATGGTTGAAGTAGTATCATCACATTTATTTGTAGTAATATTTAATATTAAGTCTTGTACGTTGTACGTTTTTCTGTACAAACACATATCACACCCTCAGGCCAGAAAATACTTTATTTTATTTTTTCTTTTGTGACAACTCAACAGTCCATGAGGATGACACCAATATTTTTCAGAATTACATCCAAAATTGCGTCATTTTTGCTCTTACTTTTTCTCGGGACAATTTTTGCTTTATTGCACTCTTGTGACTGCTTTGGGTTCTTGAACAACTTTGTAAAGATAAGATTTAAAGTAGGGCAACCAACTGAACTAATTTGGACGTGGGAGAATAATTTCGTATGTGAATGGATACGTACTTATTTTTTTAAAATGGTGAAAAATCCTTATTTAAAACTTAGACTTTTGGTTCTAAACAATTTCCAAAATCTAAATGTTACATTTAATAAATTTAAAATTAACTTTTAGGTTTCTACCAACCTACCAAATTAAAAGCTTCTGAGGGAATTATTTGGTTTTACTAAGAATACTCTATCCTTTCCTTTTAAGATGTTATAGTGGTTATGATGTTTATGAGATTGAGATGAAAAGCTTCCTCCACTAAAGCTTTGAGTCACTTGGGGCGAGTCAGATATTACAAGGAAGTTTTCATGAGAAATTTGAAAAGGAAAGTGGTTTCCTTTGTTAAAAAAGATAACAAAGTCAGTAGCACAAGGAAATGAAGAGCCTTATATCTTTCTAACTTTGTTTTTCATTCTTTCTTAATTTTAGTCTTACGCAGACCCTATTCGGTTACTGGGGATCAGTACGATTTGTTGCTTAGAATGTTGTTGTGTAGGAACTTGAAAGAAAGCGATGCTGTTGTTCTCATGTCATCGCTGATGATGATGATGATTACGCAAAACGGAGGTGAAAAGTTGGGATTTGATTCATTTCGTGACAATGACAATGGAAAAATGACAAGGTGAAAGTGGCCAAGGTAACTGAGTCGGATTAGCTGTAAATTCCACTGTGGTAATCACCCTACCTTTTAAAACTATGGCCAAAATCACGGTATCTTGGTGTCTCTTGCCATTGTAGTTGTAACTGTTGTAGCTGATGCTATATTATGGTGATTCTCAACGTAAGGACATCAGATCATAAGTAGAATGATGGTAGATAGGAGACAAAAACTTAAGGGGATTTGTTGCGGCATCTGACCTCCAGTCTGCATTGCCGCTGGTAACTCTCCTGAAAATTAAATAGTCAACCAGAATGTTTAGTACCTAATTTTTTTGTAAGGAGCAAAAATTAATGTAGGATATTTATCACACACTTCTTAAGTGAAAATAAAGAAAAAAATATTGCATTAGAAGTACCAGCCGTCACCATTTGGTTCTGTTCCAGAAAGTTCTTATGAGATTATTATAAGGGCTTTGGAATACAAATTGATAATTCGGAAACTAAATTTTTGCAACCAAGAAGATAGTTTTTAATTAAATGATTTTGCGTATTTCCTCATGTATTTCATTCTGCTTCCGTACATTCTTTTAAAAAACTTAAGACTGATGAATAGAGAATTTCAGAAGCATTTAAAGAAGTTTTAAAGCTAGAAGGATATAGAATGAAGTGTTCCGATCTCTAATGCTAGAGTCATTCATAGTCATAGCTTTTTACAAGAAAATGGTTCATGACCATTTACTTTTTTCTGGAAAATAAGTAGATTTATGAGATGGCATGTAGGTTAGATTCGTTAGATATTTTCAGCCAGACCGTAAAGAACCGGTTGTACTTTGGCATGGTTGAATGAAGTACGATTCATTCGGTCGGAGTGTACTGGAAAGTGCGGTTTGCTTTTCCCAAGCTAATAAATCTCCCAAGAGAAGGGAAAAGATCACACTGAGCTTCCATTCTGACACTTTATATAAATAAGGGACTAACTGAAAATACGTTCCAATCTAACCATACCATTACGCCTACATCGAAACACCATGATGCCAAGTCATAGTCATATACATAATATTATTTCAAAGGCATAACGCATAACCATAACTGATCGTTGGCATCAATCAGTTCCTACGAGAATGGAGCACAAGTGGTTTTAGATGCGTTGTTGGTTCCTCTATTTGCTTTTGCTTCCAGTCCAAAGTAAGCAATTTTCCCTTTATATTTAATTCATGATACAAGGTCACAATAACACGTAATGTTTGACCTTATTGACCTCTTTATGTTTTGCTAAGGGCTGACGTGTTTTAAAAATGAGATGCTTGTGTTCTAGTTTGAATAAATTGAAAAGTTCTTTTGAACCGCTTTGGGAAGTCTACAAGATAGAAAACAAGATTTCTCCGCCATTTTACAACTTCAAAGCTTCATGGATAAGAATATTATTGTAAGATAACCAAGCGATAAACCGTTCCTTCATATTGACATATCTCAAACCAGACCAACCACAAAAGTTGAACTTTGGTCCATACCCTCAAAATGAAAGAGACTGAACACATTGAAAAGAGAAATTCCTTTAGAAAAGGAAAAACACGTCTTGGATGACTAAATATCACTCACTCTCAGTTTACAAACTTATGTTAAAAGTAGTGAAACCATTAAGTTTGAAGTTGAGTCTTTTGCTTTACAAATAAATTGTTGTTCGTTGGAAGAACTGACATGAAACTTAATCAATATCTGCCATAACATTACAATATAAATATCAAATACTATCATCATCATACCCATACAGGCCAAGCTAGATGGTTACAAAGTACCTACTCATTTTATTTAAAGTAGAAGCTATATTATACATGATATTGTGTTACATGCTCCTACAGTTTCAAATAATATATCCAGACTTAAAATACCCTTCCTTGGCTGCTTATTATGAGCCTAAGAAATATTCACAAATCGTGTACCACATTTCCAAACCAGTTACACTCATTACTTCGTGGTTATGATGACTAATAGCGTTAAGACCTTTCATCTTCACCTCTTAATTATTCCATGTGCCCAAATGAGACACCATATTTGTTTAAACTGCCCGAATGATTTATGAACAAGACGCATACGCTTGAACTTACAGCAAGCACTGAAAAGTTTCCTTACATCCATCACAACAACATTTAGCTGTTAGTTCAAAAGACGGAAGTAGTAGGAGGGCCTATCGGGTTGGAAAATCTTTTGGTGTTGTTACAACTTATGACTGTTACTTTTGTATTTTGTATAAGTCTATTATTGTTCAATATATATAGAGTAGTGACTGGTTTGGTACATTAAATCTCCTTTTCAATTAGAAATTCTATGAAACTCTCCATCATCATCATCAACATCGAAATCACCACCACCACTACCATTCAACCAAAGGCTTACATTTGTAACCAAAACCATCAAGACTTCTGAAATAGACATTGCATTAAAACACGCACTTCTCTCTGACTGCTTTCGTACTAATATTTTATAATCATTATAATCATCAGAAATAATGAAATGCTTTATGCCTTTTGCTTATCACTTTCTTCCTTCTGTGATCTGAATTTCATGTTAACTTCATTCCGTATATGTCTATCTAAATGAGGAATTAAAATATTCAATAGAATTATACTTATTTTAACCTGTTTCATGTTACCAGCTACTGGTTCATAAATCAATGTCACATAATTAGTGAAATGAGTTGAATGGCATTCAGAATTTGAAAAGAAATTATTTATTTTAAACCGTTTTAATTTCTTCTCATCAAATCATTATCAAAAATAACTAATCTCGATCTATATTTGTATTGTAAAACAACTTTGACTAAGAATCCAAGGTTTATGAACAGCACTTCTTGTAAATTATATCGAAGTGATCATGAGGATCCGGACTTTCACTCGACATATGCCATTCATTATAACGAGAATCCATAAACAAGTAAAAGGGTAACTGATTGAGGATTGTGTGTTGAGTTTCATGGCTCTGGGCTATTTGAACAAATCGAGGAGACTAATAGAATATTGTTATACGTGGTGGTAATAGCAACACGAGTATCCACAACTTCTCTTTATATCAGCGTCGTAAGAGATACACGGTTTTATTTAACTGTACGATTCGTATTTCCGTTTCATCTTTAGCTCCTCATTATTAGTGAGTATGAAATCAAGCTTTATCGAAAATTCTGGCAAGCATTCATGGTGAGGATGGTGCTAATGATGTTTTTGAAGGTTAAATTTTAAAAGTTTGAAATGAACTCTTATATTTTGATTCTAACATTGCTCTTGAGTAAAATAATGAGAAACATTTGATAAGGGATTATAATTTTATCAATGAACCACTTGAACCTAAAATGAAATATCACGAATTACTGCTTGCCTGTTTGGAAGCATGTTTGGAAGCAGAAATCTAAATGTCAGTCGCAAAGCAAATCAGTTTAGAGGTATTTCAACAGTAGACAAGCCTAGGTACGTTATGTTGAAATCATTTTGAATTATAGGCTGAAATGGAAAATTTTAAATTAAAACAGAAAATTATTTAATTGAAATCTGTCTCATCTAAATGATAATCTAAATTAAAACATGAAGAAACGTGAAATTAACCGAATTTTTGTAAATAAAATTCAACTGGTACCTTCACAAACACAATTAACGTTTCAGTGTATAAGTATACTCCGCATTTGTATAAATAATTTCAAAATACGGCTATTCGCTTTCGTTTAGTTTTTTGCAGTTTTATTGCCAAATATTTGCAGTAAATAACAAATTCAAACATGAATAGCCCAGAGGTTTTTTTTCACAAAAACCCTTTTAAAAATGTAAGCCATCTAAAACAAAAAAAAACCTCTAACAATATTTTGATTGATACGGTATTTTTCACTTCGTCAATTTCAAAGTATTATTCATGTCATATGAGAGTACCCATAACCCGAATTTACGATTATCGTCGCCATCCCACTCCACATATCCCACGATCATTATATACACAAACTGGACAGCATTTGAAAGAGATTTGGCATTATTCATGTCACACACTCAAACAACCTTCCATTCAAAACAAAAAAAAGACTGACAGTTCATTTCTTTTGCGTGTATTATTTCAAATGATGTGTCAATATTTTTTCAAACGATAATTGTGATTTTGATTGATTCCTTTGTGAAATAATAAGAGCTTTTAAAAAGGTCGTTCCACTTGAATGTTCTCCACGATACTTTCAAAAACAAAGCGTCTATGCTTTTTCGCAATTGCAATGAATCATCTCTTGCATCAAATATTCTAAGCTGGACGTGTTTTTACAACCAAATAAAGACAATAGACAAAAATTAAAACAAAGAGAAAAAGAGAAGGTTGACTTACCGTTTAAAACATGGACGTTTATACTATGGGTGTTGGAATTCGAAGGGCTAAAGAAATATACGAAAATACAGCTTTTATCTAGTTAATTCTAACTTTTCTTAAAATTTTTACCCAAATGAGTTTCAACAAAATGAAATTGAATTGCCAACTTACCCACAGGTGTATCGACCCGAATCGGAGGGTTTTGCACGTTGAATTAGAAGGTAGGATATCGTAGTGTCCCCTTTCTCCGTTAAGACAGACACACCTCCTCGAGGAGAGTTATAACTTATTATCTGAAAGTAAATAACAAACAGTGTCGACTTAGTCAGTTCTTAGCTTGTACAGATCTAGATTTTATCGTAATGGTTCCGGCTATCTAGTACACGCACACGTATAGAATACATGATCTTGATCAAGATCTAATGCTATTTTATCATGAATTACTAAAGAATATACTCAGGGTTCACATTTTTAAATTCAACTCATTTCTTTCCATCAATTCTCATCTCAATTAGCTTGAAATCTAACAAAAGAGTTTGGCTTTCTTTTGATCTTTTTAATGCCTTGTCTTAGTGGTGATCAATTAATTCATTAATATAGCAAACTGTTAGCATTTGCCAGCCTGCAAAGGGGTATCTGAGCATTTTTTAGAAATACTTCTTTGAGAAAATGTTATTTTAAGAAATTAGTCGATCCCTTAACAGTCCCCTCCCCCAAGTTCGGATTCTTAATTTCTAACATGTACTTGTAACATAATTATTTCATCCTAATCCTCATAATATCCTAGTTAAGAACAAGTTTGCCTCTTTCCCTCTAGAAAGGTTATGTTATGTCAACTAGTCACGTTCCTTATAAAGTTACGAGAGCATTTTGTGAATTGGCCTGTAGATTAAAGATATCGTATCGTATGTTCCGAATAAGGAATATAATCTTTTTCTTTCTTTCATTCTTTTCAGCCCAAATTAACTCTATAGGGCCTCTCCCTTTGCTCTCCTCGTGCAGCGAGTCGATGGGAAAAGGTGCTCCCCCAACTGACCTCTTTATTATTATTGTTTAGTATCATTAAACGGAATCAGCAGCACGCAACACGGACCCAAAGAACTTATAGAAAAGCTTATATATTATATACAAGTACTTGATACACAAACCGCCTTGAGTCATTAGCAGATAACCTAAAGAAACACATGCAACCATATAAAAAGCTCATTACTCGACACAACTCGACATGCTTGTTTCCTATTGTTCCACAAATCTAATAAATACATTTTCATATTATTATCCTAACATTAAGAAAAAAATTCCGTCTTATCATAAAAATACTTTGTGTAATCCTGTACTTAACCTGTCTTCTGCCTTTCCAGTTATTCTTAAATATTTTATAAAAAATTTCTAATGATAATACATTACAGCCTACATAATACCACAGACACATCTCAAATCTGATGGACACTCAAAATTAGGAGTCAACTCCTTCAAAAATATGTCAAGCTGAGACATTGAACTTAATTACTCTCCACTAATACCAGACATCTATTAATTTTTTAGTCTTCCAGTCAACCAAGAACCTAATTTACTATGCTACTTAATTGGCTAAAAAATTTAAAATTCATCCATCTCTACTTATATAACGGACTCATTAACCTTGACCTCCGATAGCTACTCACCCTACTTCTATCATTGAATCTCATCACACTT
The DNA here is from genome assembly GCA_034696425.1 of Isotoma viridis. NCBI lineage: Eukaryota > Metazoa > Arthropoda > Collembola > Entomobryomorpha > Isotomidae > Isotoma > Isotoma viridis. The sequence continues at coordinate 486 of JAQGAA010001233.1, read as the reverse complement.
CACAATAATGAATTGAGCTTTTGGAATATACATGGCATTATTTTGCATTCGCCGAACTTCCCAGCATTTATTCCAATTCAGCCACAATCATTTATGTAATGTTAATGACGACTTTAGGTAGTAACATTAAGTTCATGTGATTAAACTAAAGGTTCCATTGACGGATATAGTCCCTTCTCTTATGTCTTCTGAAACAAAAGCAAAGGTGGTTATTATGCTAGAAATTCCACCAACTCCATCACCAAATTCACCACTTCCATTTCATTTACTGCCCTTTGCTTTCGCCGTGCAATTAAGAATAACCTTCTATACCCTTAAGATTTTAGCGTACACACTTACTCCCTACTAGGACACTACACGATGTAATGCGATAATGCGGCTTTGTAATTTATTTCTGGGTGAAATGCGAGATAATAATAGGAAGTTTACGAAATGGCGTGGAATTAACGTATATTGCTATACAACAAATACCTACAGGCAATACTT
>JAQGAA010001232.1:0-16665 GCA_034696425.1 Isotoma viridis | reverse complement strand
CCATATCTGAAATCAGATTTCAAAAAAGTTGATCCGTTCGAAAGTTAGAGCGCGGACAGACAGACAGACGGACAGACAACAGACGACAGACATGTGCAATCTTATAATGGGTTTCACCCATAATAATGATTACACTACCATACCACGGCCGCATCAAAATCGTGGACAGTCAGTTAGTTGGTTGTAATGGTAATAGTAGTCAGTTCAGTGGTACTACGGCTTGGACTTCTTCTTACAACTTTACTTCAATGTAAATTTAAACTGAAGAGTAGTGTGACTATACCCGGAGTTCTACTCAACAACAACTAATAAAGAAGTGAGCTATACGTAGCAATGCAATGTAAAAGTAGTGAGTCAGTCCATTGGAAAAGTTGAAGATGAGCAACAGGAGTTGACTCTACTTGATTCTATGTAATATTGTACGATAGAACGACGATACTAGAAACTTGGAAGTTTCATGTATGACGGGGATGATGATGATGCTTACTAAGGCCTCTAGGCGATTTTGTTGGCCGGGGACGAGAAACACAGTGGCTTGAGTCTTCAGTTGCTGTTGAGCACGCGGTCTCATTCTATGCGGCTTCGTATCCGTCTCTCTCTCACACTTGTCTCACCTCACCTCACATAATAAAAAACCCATACTCAATTTGCACAAACATATATAACAAGTTATCATAAATGTCGGTTGAGACTTGCTAAAGATAAGTGAGTGAGTATACATTATCTGCTACCACTACTGCCCATACGATTATTCTATCTTATTTTACTTTCATCAATTAAAGTCATAATAATTATGTAGAAACAGATAGATGATTCATTAGTGCTTACACATTCCATCGCCAATACAATAGCACAAATTGTACTGTTCGGTATCAAGTATTGTCATCATACATCTGTCAACACATACACACAGTCATCTCTATACATGAGAACGGAAGACAACTCGTTCATATTAGCAGCAGAAGAGTTGGGACAATTTGGAAACCTAACTGCTATTTAACGGAGTTGACAGGTTGAGGATTGGGTTGACTTGATACTGTTGGGAAAATTGATACCGGTTCATGATCTCTGTAATCAGTCAGTGGTTTTGGTATTAAATACATCAACTGAGTGAAGTGATCTCTATTCTATGTAATGCCAAAAGAATGATATATAATATTTGAATTAAACTACAAATCAAGTACGATTATACAAGTTAATTAAAGAAAATACTAAACAGATTTATTGTGTTAAAAGAGTAACAACAGGACTGGTGGTAGTATTTCAGAAAAGTTATTTATTACGAGTTTAGTAAAATTACCAAATATTATTATAAGTAACGTTGGAACTATTAAACTGAGAATTCTTCTAAATTCATCGTTTTTATTTTCAGAAAGTTTATCCGTTTACAATTCCTTCAAAATTATTTTACTAATTTGTATGGAAAAATAAGCAGAAAAATACCATACAAAGAAGCATATTATGGCAAATTTGCTAATAATACAAAATAATATAAAATAAATTGCACAGTGTGTTAAAAGTGTTGTATTAATACCCATACCTGCTTCTTTTTTGGATAGTGTGTACATCTAATTGTGTATTATAGACCTTTGACCTTGGTTACGTGTGGACGAGCTCAAGATTCCAAAATATTTACATATAATAATAATATACAAGACACAAGAAAATGCAATTGGATAAATTTGATTAAATATTCAATATTTATATCTTTTCTCTCCCAGCCGTTTCAGGATAATAAGAAAACTATTTTGGATTTTTTGAATGTTTGTGTTTTTCATAAAAATTAAATATTTAATGCAAAAGTAAAACTTCATAATATTATTACGGACTATTTTGTGTATTAAACTTGCGGCTTCATTCCAGATTTTGTATGCACACTTATCATATCATATCCAAGACATTTTTTTTTGCTCCGTGGAAAATCTTAAAAACATTTTTGGGGCTTTTGACTGATTTCATACATCAAAGGAATTATAAGTACAATATTGTTAATATTATATGAAGACATCCAGCAAAAATTCCAACTTTTAGTTTTCAGGAGAATACGTGGATTTTTGTATAAACTTGCTTGGATTTTAAATCAACAATTTATTTTTTGTTTATTAATTTGTTACTACTACAGCCTTAAAAAAGACAATTTGATGACTTCTGACCATTAACTCGTTACAAGTGACAAGGGGTTATTATTTACCTAGAAGTACATTATTAGATAGAATATTATAGTTTTGAGTTATAGTTGTTTTTGTTTTGTGTCTTAACCAGTCATTTCTATTTATTTGACTTGGGGAATTGGATTTTTACCCGTGTACTATCTTTTGGATGCTAGATTTGGTAAGTCACATTAACTTCTATATTATAATAGTGTTTATTCAATTAAATTTAAAATTTATGAAATGTTATTAATCAACCATAAAAATTTACTAAAATCCAACAGAAGTTTAGTTTTAAAACTTTCTAAAATGAAAATGTATATTTTTGTAACAAGATTTTGTTTGTACCTATGTACCAGTCGCAAAATAATGCATTAAATTATTTACATAATACAACAAAGATAGGTTCAAATGTGCAGAGGGAATAAGGAATTTACTCAAAATAAGTGGCCACTGCACTGCAGTCCTTGCACTAACATTTCATATTTACATAATGCAATAGGAAAGACAGTAAGTTATGAAAATGAATTTTGCAAAGTTCACAAACGGACGCCTTTCAGAATATTCAGAATAACTTTTTGAGGTTGAATGGAGTCAGAAGGTACTTGGGTAAGGTAGTAGATAGGAAACATGTATGTGTAGAGATATGAGCAAGGTAAGATGAATTCCATAAATGGTAAGGGTTATCCTATCCATTTATAGTATATGGATGAATTCAATGAGAAATGCCTTGTGGGTTGACTCAGGTGGACTTAAAAAAGGATGGAAAATTATTAGCACATTCGCATTCGGTACAAAAACCAAAAAGTCACTAGCCAAAAGCCAATAATAATGCTAGAGTTATATTCCTAACTTAAATCTAAGTTTGGATTTCTTTTAATGTATGAACAATTAAAATATTATTGACTTATCCTTAAAATACTAAATAATAATTTCAACAAGTATTTCATGGATGAAAAGTATATTTATACAACTATTGCTTTATTTAAAGTAGAGTCTGTAAAATTTAAGTATATTATGTAGTTTTAGTCCATACAATTTTACAAATCGTACACAACGATTTTATTTATTTTAATGTTTAAATATCAAGCTAGACTTTGTAGTTTGCAATACACAAGTAGCATGAGTATGCACCCTGTCATAAAAATGTTTAATGGAGTGACTTAACTGAATCTGGAAATGAATATAATGGAAAAAGTAGGCTGGGCCAATACATATGATGTGATATCCAAACATATTTAATAAAAGATGCCATTCAATATGAAGACACTTAATGAAATGAATTGGCGTGTAGCCACAGCTGAATAGCTCAGCGAGTTGTTACTCTTGATTACTGGTCTCATGTACTTCAGAGGTCTCCGAAGTGCTTAAACCCATGCATGAATTTAAATTAAGACCATTAATTGGCATTTAGGAATAAAAAAAAGTGTGAGCATAACAATTATATAGTTTTGTTGTCAATTCCATCACTTTTTAAAATATAATAGGACATTTCCAATCTGCAAACATAAAATACATTTCAAAATCTCACAAAAATTCCTTTTAATAGAGCACATACTATTGCTAGAGCAATAAAGCTCATGGATTGTTTGTTATTCTATATAATTTTGAATTTTGCATTTGGGCCTGACAATAGGGACAGTTCTAGAAAAATGATATGAAAAGAGGTGCATAAACTATAAACGAGTCTGTTTGTACATTTCAAAGTTGACCACGTTCCATTCTTTTATTGGATTAAATGTGTGTGTAAGTTTATAGTTTCCAATTGTCAATTAGCCGGTGCTACTACCCTTCCTACTACTACTGACATGAAATATTATTGCAAAGAATTTTTGCACAAATAATACTTGTATGAATGTTTCATAGCTTGTCTATATTCATATTACAATAAATGATATCATATGAATACTTTGTATCTTGTTGTGTTCCTTGATTAGGTGTATTGTTATCTGTTTTATGTCCACCTTTGTATGATTATGATATTTCTACATTTTCTACCTGTATTTAATATTGGTTGTATTTGAACTATATATAGTAGCCTTAAATAAGTAGTTATAATTTGATAGCAAGCAGGAGTTCTTTTTTGTAATATCGTCATGTAGTAGTGGTGGTTGGTAGTACCGAGAGGAATATTATGCCATTATATTCACCATCAAATTCAAGCACCCTTCTCTTCTCTGTGTACATTATTATTATTATTATTATTATTATTGCAATTTGGTTTTGCCGTTATCCTATCATCTTCGTTGTCCTCAATTTGCAACACACACGCAGGCACCCACTTGTCCCTCTAATTCAAACCGTTTTTCCACGGACAACTTTAGACAGGTAGGTAAAAAGAACATTGATTGAACAGAATAAGAGTACGCAGACCCAATACAAATAATAATAATAATATGCTCAGTCAATGCAGTGATGGGTTTGATGCTGGTTTATTTTTTCTGAGTACTTTTTCATACACATTTTATACGATTCCTATCTTTTTTCTAACAAAAAAAATTGAATCCTAGTCAGAGTAAAGGGCAATAAATTTTACTGCAGAAGAGTTAAAATGCCATTCGGTCCTGGTACTACTGCCACTATGATACTTTTTGGTACTGCTGTTACTTACCTTTAGTGTTATTGTAAATATGATGTGATGTCGCTCCATGTGAACTATCTATGACTATTTTTTATTCTTTATTCTCAAATAATATTGCTTTCTTATACTTTTTTTGTTGTATAATGAATAAATGTGATGTGGCGTGTGTGTATTTTTGTATGTGTGTTCTTCTTGTCTAAAAAAGTACAAAGTTTTGCTCATTCAGTTTTTTCTTATCGCCTTTTCCATATCAAAACATTTATCTGCCATAGTTCTCACAGGAAGACGTTTCTTGGTGGATGGATGTGCATATTTTTTTAGTGTTTTAGACAGGAGAGACCTTTATTTTTTGTTAAAGAAAGCCTTGTCTTTCACATTAAGGTACGGAAAGTACTACTACTGGTTGTACTGAATTCAGTGTATTTAAAAGAGAGAAATAGTGGAGACCTTAGTCCTTTGAGCTCTCTCCAGGTCCCGACCTTTTTCTATTTCGTTTTATTTCATTCCGCTCCATGTTTCTATTGTATTCTAAATTTGAAAAAGTCTTATTCATAACATTTGAATTATTAATGTTCCCATTAGATCAAGAACCCTAATCTGGTAACTTATTTTTAGTTTCGGCCCTCCCAAGCTGACTGTGTTACCCTTAATAAAGTGAATAAATGTGTTACTAAGTATAAAGTTATAATAATAAAAAAGAGGCTCAAATAATCTAAAGTTAGAATGTTATGTGCTGTTATGACATTTAATACTAAATTATTAACTACTAGACTACTACTACGAGGATAAATCACGATTTGATTATTAGGATGGTTGCAATGAGATGAACAAAAATGATTAAAAAAGTATAGAATTTCACCGAGCAATGAATCGGGTGTGAAACTAAATCAAAATGGGTATCATGAGATAGAATTAACTGCCAGCCAAAACTGACAAGTCAATGCCAAGTAAAGCCTTGCGTAATTTTATGCATATTATACGACTGAAAACCAACAAAAAATCCAAAGGTAGATTAAAGATGAAAATGAGCATTGCACTACTACTCCTAGTTTTGTTTGTAGTTTTTGCTATGCGTCACTATAAAAAAGTCATCGACAATATGCTGAGTGAATGTTGAAATGAATTGTTGATGATGTCATCTATTGTGGACGTAGTTCACGTCCATGCTGAAGCTCAGGGGCTTTCGTATAAGCCTAGTTGGGGTTGGGTGTGACTAATAAAATGAGGTAACGTTTTTAGGCAGGTTAGATCAGAGCTTTTAAGTAAGTCCCTTATCCTCTCTTGTAAGAGAGATTATACTGTTGAATTTAGTACGCCAAGCATATTAAGGTTTTTGAATTCTATCGATGATGTTATAAGTCTTTCAAGGCCAGAAATAAATTCTGCGTGTATGGTCCTTGCATTTTCATTTGTATGTTATATTGTTGAACATCCATGACTCTATGACATGAAAGAAACAATTTTTAGCTAAGCAATATGCAATAATAATTTCCTAAAGAATTTGAGTTAGTAATAATAGATCAGATTTCACTAGATTGACTCGTCATGGGTTCACATGGGAGATGGGATATGGATGAGACTTGATAGGCAAATAATCTCTAAATATTTGGCGTCATCTGTCACACTCTAGTCTTAACGTGGAAGGAAGACTGATTTACATAACATTTTTCTGCGATAACTAAATTGTAAAAGCAGGCGAAGAGCTCTGATTGAAATCTGATCACCATTTAATATTCCTTCCTGTGAAGTGTGATAGTGTAAACGATAGTGGAAAGTGATATGATTTTTATGTTTTTGCATATCACTGATAGGAATAGAATGGCAATGATGGAATGTGGAATGGCACATAGGCACATAGTGTAACCGTTTAATTTTTCATTTATTATTCTGAGCTTATTATCTCTACAGATTGTCACCATTTTAGTTGCTCCATATATTTACTCATTTGCAAGCATGGACGGCTATTTCAAAGCACTTTATATCAGAGAAGCCTATGTTGAAGTACGTTGCATATAATCATGGTAATTGCGGTATGGTAGTATTGATTGCAAAAATTTTGAATATTTTTTACTCTTGTATTTGCATTTACTGCAGAGATTTTTACTACCCAACATTATGTTATTACAAGTACTGGATATTATTTGCATTTCAACTGAAACATAAATCAACTGGACTTTTTCGCTTTGATTAATTATTTTTCAGTTATAAATTTTTAGTTTATTCTCATATATCACAAAGTAGGTTTGGAGGTCCTGGCTTATTGATGGCTTACAGTACAGTATAATGTTGGCTTGACCTTTGTCAGCCGTCAGCTTCGTTTGAAACGATAAGATTTGTAGTAGGTTAAGTATTAACAAAAAAGATATGCTTTTTATTGTCGGCTTTTTTAGTGAAGGATATTTATTTATGCATTTCCAATTCTATATTCTAATTGCATTAATAATTGAATTACTGTTTTAACAAATATTCAGAATAAACAATAATGCAGTTATATAGTGACAGTGACAGTGAGCATAAATGTATGATTTAAACTATAATGTTAATGTTCATCAGCTGGCTTTTATCCGACTTTTCCAAGTGTTTAAAATTTATTTACATGTATCTCAGTACTGGCAAACATCATCTTAAGTCAGATTAATCCAATTTCTTTCCTCATTGTATCTCATCATTTCATTGCTTCAATGCATAGATCAATTTGGTATCACGCATGGTAGCAAGTAACAACAACAAAGATTAAAAGGGGTGTTTTATAAGATGGATCTCGCAAAGCAATAAATAAGGTTTTGCCTGAAAGGACAGAATATGTTGGTCATGTCGTTCGTTAACTCTTTTTGACTGGTTATTAACGAAGAAATATGCAAGGAGATTAATTTGGTACTTTTTTGAGAGATACTGGATTGTCAAGTGAATTTGAAAGTAGAGTGACATATACATCAAATCAGAACTAATGTGTTGTAGTGATGAGTGGAATATTAAAACGGCTACTGAGCAATACGAACGAATAAGAATTAAAATTTAGCATCCTCATGCGATGCATCATCATCTCATCTCCTACATTCCTGTATCAATCCTTTAGCCTTCCTTGTCTTTCATTCATTTGAGATTGAACGATTGAAGATGAAGATCTCTTGATTCCACGTTCTCATTATCCCTTTTCGTCGCTTCACAACTAAGTACGAAAAACCACCAGACTGAGGACATTCTGTGATCTGTTGGGATTGTATAAAACATGAACCATAATATAAATGAGAGAGTAGCTGGGTAAAATATTAGATCAACGAAAATTATTTAAATTAGTAACTACTTAGAGATTCAATGGAAGTTTTGCATATTATGACACGTAACATGAAATACTCCTCCAGTTCAGAGTCCAGGACTTATTTTATAAATACATATTTATTCAGTCAGGAGGGTATTGCGGCATTTGTTGTATGTCATTAACTCATGTGTAGTGTCAATGTGTGGTGGATTTTATTGGAGTACACTCACTCTTAAAAAACTATATTAGCAGTCTCGTTAGGACGTTTTTGTTGAATAATCTTTGCATATAAAATTATAGTTGATTATCTTGGTAGTATGAATGGAGTTTAAAAAGTATAATAGTGTGACGAGTGTGACTCTTCTGTGGCTACTATATAGATGGTAATATATTTATTTGTAAGAATTAATATGAAAAGAACACATTTCCGGCTTTAAAAGTACAAAAACAATATGATTCAGTTAGTGCAAACTCATGACTTGGTATGCAAATTGCAAATAATTTTTAGCGTCGTGTACACCTTCTCTACATACGTTTCATATATGTGTATCATCACACCTCACTACTTCTCATTTCATTCTGTCTATTCAGCAAGACCTTTGTCATATTAATTCTGACTAAAATGAACCTGTTGAGAGCCCATGCCATACTTTTTACATAGGAAATACCTGACTTATACATTATCATTCCGGCCAGTACAAATACAAATACAGATATCTTGAATCATCAACAGCCAGGGCTTTAGATTACCAATGAAATGACATGAAATACTTTACCATGTATGACTAACTAAAATGAGAAAACAGAATTATTCGATAGGTTTTTATATTTGTTGAGTGGCCAGTTCGTTGCCGAATTTATTGATAAGTAAGATATGAGGTCAACTACAAAATTAAATCCCAGATTTTAGCTCTCAATCAGCTGCATTTATCAGAAAGCAGTAGTTTTATTAATGTTAGTAGGTAATTTATTATTTCCAATAAATACAAACCAGTCCTATATACTTTTGATTTAATGTGAATTATTAAGACCATGTGTATACATTTTTTGCACATTTTAATATTAATAATATTATAAGCATGGTATTTTTAAATTCTTATAGTAACTCCTGAAGACGGTCTAGGGTGATACAAAAATTGAAAGCTTGAAAGAAATAAAGTGCATTTTTTTCAGAAAATTTCTCATTACCGTAAAAATTTAGAAATTAATAAGGCATTATTTGCTATAAGAAGTACATATTTTTCCAGTGTTAAGTAAATATTGACTTGAATCTGGTGCAAAAGAAAATCCAATATAATAATAATTCTTAAAGTAAGATTACAAAGTATAAAATACATTTCTTACATATACAAAAAAATCAGCATTGACTACACTCTACAATCTTGAGAGTCAGTTGATTTCAAGCGATAATTATCCAAGACCTACCTTATTTGCTTGCAGTCACTAGCAATGAAAAGTAGGCAAATAATAACAACGACTGAGCAATTTCATGTACTGTAATACGCAACGTAAAAAAGTATCCAATCAACTTATCTGCTTTAACTCATCTTAACTTGGGCTGTAGTAAGAAGCACTGTTCTAACTTCAAATCTCAAACCCTCTTGGGTCATTGTACCTCATCATATAACAACACTCACACTTTGCGTTAACCAACTTCGTCTATCTATCTACCTGATGTGCTGGGTTCTGGTACCAGTTTAGTTTAAGTTAGTTAACAATATATAGGAGCGTGGAATACAACTAGTACTATAGGACCTTTACCTTGGAGCCATTCCACCATCCCATGATATGATAATACAATTCTTGTACGCTTTTAATACTTTACCTTTCAGCTTCAAATGTATTACTTTACGCGTAGAGACAAGATATGATGGTGCTTAAAATTTTTACTCACAGAATAATAATAATATTGGTTATATGCTATTAACTATTAAGCTTATTCAGTTTAACTGCCACATGACATCTGTATCATCATCATCATCTCATCTTCAGCTACACAATCTCCTTAATAAAAATCAACTTTTCTTTCTCGTATATTGTAACTTTGTAACTCAAGATGATAATAATATGAATAAGTATAAAATGATATGGGAAAAACGTACTCATTTTGCTAATTCAGTCGGTTACCGTTTTAAACGAAGTGTCCATTATCTGCTTGGTTGGTTGCGATTTGTGATTGCAGTTGAGACTTTAGTGTAAAAATTATATGGCAATCCAAATCGAAGATAATACTTACAGCTGTACAATTGCAGCAGAGTTAAACTAAATTATATTGTAGATTTGACGAAAGTATTGTTTTTGTTAGAATTTTATACAGCAGTAGTGGCTAATCTAACTACTTTTTCAAAATTTTAATACTCAATGCACAATGATTCACATTCCACAATATTGTATATACGAAGAAATCTACTTTAGAAATACGTCGGCTATTAATTATACACGTTTAATACGTTCATTGAGCTATACCTTTTATCTTAATAATTTTACACTGGCTACAATCTGTGGTCTATCCATTCTTAAGGAAACCGATTGTGTGAGTTGGTTTATTTGGTAGGTAGGTAGGCACAGCATTCACAGCAACAACCCCAGCCTTGCGGACTTACTATTTCAACAGCAGCAGTTCCATCCATGTGTATTTGCATGTAAATTTGCAACAATTTTAATAGCAAAAAAAAGTGCTTCTGAACTGAAGCATAATGTTTCTGTATTCTCATAAAATATTTCTGTTTTTCTTATAATGACGTGCATGTATGTATCTACACATCTTATTGAGTAATGGAACGGCAAGAAGAGAAAGCGAACTTTGCAATAAAGCAAAACTTTTGGGTGCCACCACCGCTTTCTCTTTCTCTGAAAAATTCAGCTTATAGTGTTTTGTAACCAAAGGGTTTTCCCCGAATGTTTTAACTCTGCTAATGTTTTTACACAGTAAATTGTGAAAATGTACCAGAATGTAGAATATATTGGTTCATGTGTCCAAGCTTTAGCTAGACACAAACAAAAGGTTTCAGCAGGCCAGGGAACAATGTGAGTTTCATATGTTTGTTGGTTGAGCTAGACTTTACCAACATTGCCCATGAATATGCATTAGTTTCATGTTTTATCTATTCTAATTAGTCTTTGTAATCTGTCGCCGATATCATATGACTTGGTGGCTTGCAGATTTTTAGTAGAAGAGACTTATCATTCAGAAACACCTTGCGCGAACCAAACCCAGACTGAAAGTTGCTTTTACTACTTACTTCATGTGCATAGTTTGATTAACCGCCCTTGGGTTCTTGGTCTTATTAGTCTCTGGTTCCTGGGTTGAAACGGTGCGGCACGGTGACTGAGGCTTGGGCTAATTTATGACTATTTTCGTCCTTATTGTTAGTAGACTTATAGTTAGGAGTATTCTCCTTCTAATATTCCACCACCATGATTGTTAGTTGTATTAAGTAAGGGACGGAAAGAGAAAACAAGAATATCGAAGTCATACAATGTCGTAACTCACAGTCATCATATTCATGATTACCCTAGCATCGAACCTAGTTAGCTACCATTAAGAAAGACATTATCAAATTTTGAAAGTTCGCAAGTTGTTTGCTCCATGTTCACAGTAAATACATGAAGCTATTGTTTATAATTAATAGCCACAACTCGAACTCGTTCTGCTGAACTTGGTCTATGCAATCGCAAAACTGTGATGTGAGCGTAGTGAGCCCCTTTTATTCAACTTTGCTAGGGCTTGAACTCAAATAAGTGAATGCTAAGTTTAGGTTTAAGGCTTTTGAATTGAATAGCACACGGCGTAAATTCAGATTATCTGATCAGATGAAAGATGACATATGGCCATGATCACAACATAACTAGGCTATTTTCAGTTTATACACAATTCTGTAAACCTCTGCGGTCACAAATCTGAAACAATAATAAATTACAAAGGCGAAAAGCTCATTGAACTAAACGTAAAAGCTAGATAAACGTTATCGGTTACTTAAAGTTAGCTAAAGTGCTTTTTATTGTTCATAAATTATACAGTAAGACTATTGTAAATTACAACTCTAAAATATTGTTTCTGGTCGATCTCCATACACCCCATATCTTTTGTGTGGACATTAATAGTTAGAGATTTGTATTTGATTGATTAGCATACTGTTGTTATGTTCGTTGTTGTAGACAAAAAAATGAAGGTGTACTTGTCATTGTTAAATAAGCGAAATCATTGATTCTATCTGTAATTCTGTTGGATTTTATCAAATTATGTACTTGAATTAAAATTGAACTAACTAACAAATGATTTTTTTGTCTAATTTTTACAGAAGGGAGAAATTAATCACAAATAAGCTACCAGAACATATGAATACGGTCCTTTTTTCCTCACCAAGACGTTCGACATGACGAGGATAAGTTTTGAATCATCGGAACTTTCATTGTAACCAGTTATTAGTGATTTAACGAAATGTAAAGTCCTGAGCTCATTGTCATTGACATTTTTTCATCGCCATAATAAATCAAGTTGAAGACAAATTTCGCACTTAGCTGTCCTAGTTGTAGCAAAAGTATTGCTCAACTATCTATTAAAGTGGTAGAAGAATAAAATTACAGTAGGATCTAAAATGGGATCTATAAGGACAAGAAGTGGTGGACAGAATAGGCGTGTAAAAACTAATGTGATTTCGGGGGCAGTTGTGTCTTCAATATTTTTTCTAATCGTCTTTTGTGCTCCTCTCCTCGGGCACTCAACAGAAGCCCTCGGTCAAGGTAAGCTAAAAGCTTTATTTATTTATTTTTCTATTTTTATGCACATTTCTCCCTAGCTACTATTTTTGGTGACCATACATTATGCCTTTTTATGCAGATTATTATTACGACTAGAACTAGAAAACCTCATTTTCCCCTACTTGCTTTCAACTCTTCAGAAGGTTACTAAATTACAGCTCCTTTTATTGTACTTGTGGCTTTTTGCTGCTTTATTTTCTAGTCCCGTCCTCCCATGTGTACTTTTTCTTATGCATATATTAATATTATATATGGTATTTTACGTCAGGAACATGAACCCAGGTTCGTCTATTAATAGTTTCTACTACTCCGTATGATTCAACTTAGAAAATAATATATTAATAAAATTAAATTTTGGTTATCAATTATTAAACCAATTATATCTAATATACATTTACGTCAATAATAGAACAACATTTTTTTAGTTCGAGAGTGAAAGTATATTTTTGCTTTATGTTTGACTCCTTGTTTTTCAATATATCATACATTATTTTTTGTCCCTCTCCAGATGTATCCACCTCATATAAACTTGTGCTACGTCATTACATATTTTTTGTTTGCTAACCTTAACTTTTCTAATATTTAATATTTTCTAAAATATATAGGGAGTTGGAAAGACTTAGTTAATTTTTTCCAAGGATTGAATTTTTTTTGTTCTTCACTCTCATAACTCTCATCATTACTTTAATTATTAACTATTGTGACACATCTCAACTTTTGACATCTTCCTGGGTAAGGTGTGTTTGCAAAAATCCTCGTTAACTCAGAAATTTGCTTCGACGGAAAAATTAAAACTTCTCTCATTATCTGCACTGTCAAAAACACCCGTTATTTTTACACTTTCCACAGATATGCCATGATAATTATTATAAAACGACTTGAAGTAAGACTGATAATAATTGATACGTACATTTCATTATTAATTGATGACAACTTAAGTACTTAGGTACTTTGTTTTATAAACCTTTACCACTGTTAATGAATACTCATATCGTCGTCGTACGTCGTATGGTGATAGGCACGATGATAAAATGATGATCTTACTACACGCTTATGATGATGACTTTAATACAAAATATTTCGAATGAGTTAACTATATCGCAACACCTGTCAGTACACCAGTCCACCGTCCATGCTCTGATACTATAGAATAATTAGTATATTAGAGATAAAAGAATACCAATAGAAAAATAGAAGTAAACTGGTATCAAATGCACACTCATGACAAGACAAACACTGAACACCTTTTCAACTTAAAGGTATTAAGAAAAAAGTACTTCTATGGGTTTTCTTCATTTGACCTAAGTGTTCTTACAGCCATTGGCTTTTAGCACCCTTTGATGGATTCACATTCATGAAGTCACGGTTATGTTAGACATGAAACTTACGAGAGACGGAGGTATTAAGAATTGCTGAAAAATGCTACAATATAACGATTAACGCTGACACTAGATTCCGTTCGTATGTTTTACAGAAACTGTCATCATACCATCATTCTATCCACTTTTATGCTTTTTTACCCTTTTAAATCATTAAGTTGTTAATAGGGCGAAAAACATTAAAAAAGCATTAAGAACAATCACCCTATGAGAATGAATTAAATGTAACTATTTCCTTTAAAAAACCCTTTTGTAATAGTGTTCATGAATTACAGAAGACTATTTTTCAAAGTGTTTTATTCCATTGATGATTCTCTTAATAATGCAAACAATAGGAGCACGTTTAATCCCAAAGCTTCTTGCTGTATTACTTCGTTTCATTCTGTACATTGTAATAACAATATTATTACATTCTATTCTATGGAATAGAGAGACGAGACATCACCCCAAAAGCCAAAATTACAAAAAGAAATAAGTGCACTGTTCACTCAATAGTCGAGGGAGATAAAGTAGTTTTTTTGGATCTCACATAATAGAGAAACTCAGTTGTATAGAATAAAAAAAGAGATGAAGAAAAAACTAGGTAAATCTTTAAGAACAAAGAAATTGGATGAATAATTGTATAGTGTTATAATAAATTGTTAAAATATAAAAAGGATTCAAGTTAAAGTAAAAGAGTCAAAATCCCAGCTCGTTGAGGGAATTAAAGCGGGTATTACTTCATGGATGAAACAGGGGAGGTGAATTGAAGAAATAAATGGAAAATGGAAGCATTTAAAAAAAATGTCGAGTGTGACAAGAAACCAAGGCTAAAGTAAGGAGTTAGTGAAGCAAGTTTTAACAGAATTGAAGTAAGAAAGAAACTAAAGTGTAAAGAGAAGAAATGAAATTTCTTGAGGGCATTTAGGGTTGACCGTAGTTGAAACGAAAAGGTAATATTTTTTTTAAAAAAAAGCAAAAGTGTATTAAATGAAAGGAACACATTCATACACAAGTTAAACTGGAGGGAGGGAGGCCTGAAGTCAAAGTCGAAGAGGACTTTAATGGCTCACATCACAGTAGTAAAAGAGAGAAGCGTTCATAGAATTGTAGGTAAGAAGTTGCATGAGATTTTAAAACATCATCTTCTGATATAATATATATATAGCTGACTTGAAGCATTCAAGTATACTATTTTAGGTCTAATGTAACGTATTTTAACTGACCCTGCACTAAAATGTTAAGGGTAGAAGTGCCAGGAGAAGGGTAGTAGGTACGATGATGATGATGGGAATAAGTACTAGTAGTCAGTGAGTAGTGTTAGTACTATTAAGTGAACTGGAGAAGCTGGATTTCTTCAGGTAGAATATTATTATTGTGTAAGTACTAAGTACATAAAGGATCTTGGTCTTAAGTGAAGTTAAAACTGAAAACCCTAGGTATAACGTCCAAACTACTGTTGTATATATAGTAGTGTTATTAGTTATTATATGCTAAAGTAGGTTCATCACTATCATCTTTTTGTAGGTATACATTACACATGATATCATTATACGGAGCAAGTAGAATAAGCATTACTTTTTCGTATGCGTATGCATCCTAATAATATTATATATTATTATGATGAAGATGATAGAAAAGGAAACTGCAAAGGGTTGGTTTCGGAGTCACAGGAATAGAGCTTTTCTGGGAGAATGAATCTCTTAATAAGATACACATGAAAGTTCCTTCTACTTACTTTTCTCTGGACTCACGAATGTCTCTTTCCAACGGTCTGATGGCTTGCTCTCTTTATTTTACGGAAAGAGCTGAAATAAACTGTGCCGTACGGTTCTACAAAAGTTATAACATATTTGGGTGGAATATATTTATGAGAATCAAGTGTTAGGTGGACGATATGTAGTTTTAGTACTTTTAGCAAAGTATTATTATAACAGCTCGCACAGTGATATTACTGAAAAGTCTGGAGCAGTAATTATGATATTCTAAAGATGATGCCACCAGCATTTAGGCTGTCAAGGGATTCCAAACTTTTGGAAGAGATAAGGCAGTGAGTAAATACTGTGGGTCTATTGATAATGAAGGAAAACTGCTGGAGACCATTCTATTCTTTGTATAGGAAGACGAGCCTGTGACAGACCCTTTTTCTGTCTCTTTTCTACTCGAATTATTTGAATGTCTTTCTGGTTTATTTTGTGTCCAACAATCGTGGATTCTAGATTCATAGATGCCTTTGCCTTCCAGGAATGGCACTTGGTAGAGAGAAATACAGTATCCTCTGTCCCTGTCACTGTCCGCTTGGGTCCTGCATGCATGCATGGTCTCTAAGTATATTATATCCTGATTCTAACTACATTGACTACATGCCATTGGCATCTGACCGAAATGGAACTTGGTTTTTGTCTCTTCCACGAGATCCTGGACTTGATATCTTTCATTTTATTTATTTATGGCTTCTCATATGAAACTTGTGGTAGTGGCAGAGATCGAGGTCCAGATGGTTGACTTCCGAAACTGGAGACCATTCGATGACGCTTCTAATATTCGAGTAGAAAA
>JAQGAA010001231.1:0-16670 GCA_034696425.1 Isotoma viridis | reverse complement strand
TTTTAATTTAATAGTGGTTGGAATAATAACTTAAAGTAGACAAACATGTTCTTGGAACTTTTCGTATTAACTTTTCGGTAATTCATTCTTTAAAAATAGATTTTTCTCCCATGATCCAAAATATTGCTTATTTGAATTGCAAAATGCTTACAAGCTCTGACGATAGTAGTTCAAGCTCAATGTTATGACAAAAAGTTGTGAATGAATGAATTATTATGCTTGTCCTCAGATAACTTTATCGTAGGTATGAGTATAATACGAAAAGATTTACTATTTCATATCTGATTGATGAATTATGAATTGTAGTACGTGACATGAGTAATCTCTTGCGTAACCTTGTTTTCTGTGAAAAATTAATTCTTAAAACGGTATAAATCAATTCATTATGGCGTTTATAAACTTTTAAATGCACTCTGTAGGCGTTTTTCCTTTCCAATTCCAATAGATTCAAACATTCATTAAAGAAGGTCCTGAATTAGGAAAGACTAAAATGTTTGTGTTGACAATGAATTCACCAGCAGTAATGTAATACTGCATTTGCTTAATGTAATACTTTTAACAAAAAGCCATTTGATCAAGTTGCATGATTTTTTAGTTCGCATCAATTCAAGAGCCCAGAGATACTTTTTTTTACCAAAAATTATACTTTCTTATTTTTTCCTACCAATTCAGTTTAATTCACGGTTATTCATGAACAATATTTGAGTCAAATTATGACAAAAAGGTTTAACAGAAATTCCAGCGATGTCGTCTTACTACAGATGCAGACTTCAAGCCATTTTTATTACTTTTTTTTATACTTTAAATGAATATAGAAGCTATCTATTGTCCAAGGATTTAATGGAAGTGGGTAAATATTTTGTCGCTACTAAAGGGCAAATCTTTCTAGATTAAAACATTTCTTAATAACTAACAACTAAAGTGTGTTAGTCTAATAAAAACTTAGGTACGATTTCGAATACCGTAAAGCTCGAATTAAGCGCGCATGTGCGATTAATGTTTCAAACCCTGAAAAATAATGGATGTTATTCCGGGGGGTGCGGTTAATATTTCAATGCAAATTTTACAAAAAACTCTCATTCTTATTCACAAAAACATTCAGTCAAGAACCATTACATAACATGACTTTTTTCAAATTTTCTAAATCGTCTTCCACCTCAAAATCTGAAATACTAGCCTGACGAACTAATGAGCTAAGAGCAGAATCTGCATATATGAGTTGATATGCGAAACTTGAAAAGTAGGCTTCAATTTTGGTATTTTTCCTATTTTGCTAAGTCTGTTCATTTTTAGTTGTTTATTTGACAAGTTAGCAAGAAGAAAGATTCAGTACGAAAGCTAGAGCTATTATCTGAGTAATTTGTTAAATAGCAGTTTACATAAAGTTGAGCTCAAACATTATTAAAGAAAGTATAGTGGAAGCGTGCAACACAATATTGGGGATGGGCACTTATTTAGGGGGTGCGCTTAATTCGAGTTTTACGATAGGTGCATAATCTGCTCAATAAATACCATTGTTCATAACAAAATTTACTAACCCTTTAATTATGCTTGTGCTATTTTCGTGATTGTTACTATTTAAATGGTAGAAAAATCTTATCATCAAACTAATACATGAATGAATGCAGTCAAGGTTCCAGGATGTGAGAATGAATTAACACAAATAATGGTTCTAATTCAGAAACCAGAGAAAATGTTTATTATGTTTATGGTAAATGAATGCCTATATTTAATGAATGAATGCATTTATAATTTAAATCAACATAACAGATGCCAGCCGGTGATTTCAAGGATGCAAATGAATTCTATTAATATTATGATAGTAGTTGGTTTAAAGGCATTTTTTTCAACACAAACATACTTGTTTTATTCAAAGGTAACTATTTTAAAATTGCCTAAGTAGATATTATACAACAGACTTGCAAAAAGGATATACTCATTTAAAACAGGTTAAACAAATTCTGGGTAAAAATATTTTAAATAAAAATGCAAACGTATTATATCTATTAGAATTGTAAGCACTTTAAAAATTGTAAATATCATCAATAGCAGGTGTTTTGACAATCAGCTTCCGTTTGGAATCCTCCAACTGACCTACAACCACTGTAGCCTTGCCGGACACACTGTCCAGTACTGCTGGCAAACCATTCTTGAAAAAATGCTTGACAGACGAAACCACGCGAACGAGTGGGTGCACTAAGACTGCATTTTGCTAAAAAGTTACAGAAAACAAAAGTTCAGTAATTCATCTACTGGTTGGAACCTAAAAATTAATTAGTTTTTGTTTTTTTATTGTATGCTGTATATTTAATGATCATTGGTATTCGAATTACGAAATACCGTGATTATCCCATCCGTGAGTTGAGCTGCATTAAAACTTACTTGATGAAGGACCAGCTACAGGGGTAGCAGATGTTAGTCCAAAAATGTATGTAACTAGAATGATAGCAATGACAACAGAGATGCAAACTTTAGTACTCATTTTGAAGAAGTGAAATTTCTGGATTTGAAATCAACTTCTTTGTGGAAAACAAAAGAAATATTTAGGACTTTTACTCGCAGTCAGAAGAAATGATAAAATTGTGTCTATATCTTTCTCCAGCAAGATTGACTCTGAACATTTGGGACTGCTGGTAAAGCTTTATACTCCAACAAACTATTAAACTGAAGTACCGATTTATATAGCACGTATTTTCAAATTTGTTGCTTCTACCAAATAATTAAATAAATTTTAAACTTAAAAATAAACGAAATTCCACGAGTTTGTCGTCTTTAACTTTTATTAAATTCATTAAATGCAGGAATTCATTCATTTCTGATGCTCAAAGAGCATGCAAAGTTGTTTATCTATTCGGCTGGATCCGTGGAAGTGTTGACGATAAGAGTTCAAGCTCAAAGTTATTTATTAATAAATAAAAATACGAGAATTGCATTTCTATAAGCAAAACTTAATGAATGAATTTTTTCTTATTGAGTTGGATTGACGTCAGTGACAAAGACAGTACATTTCTCAATGGATCAGATTTCTCAGCATTCTGAGAAAGCTGTATAACATTATAATGTAAATTTTATGAGCTTCATTCATGATGTTCTTATAAATGCGTGTGATAATTTTCTGTCTAAAAACTTCAATGAATGTAAAACTATTATTTAAAGCGTTTGTTTTGTTGACCATTTTAATTGGAGTTTGATAAAATTATCTTAGTTTATGATTCTTATGATGTATTTGTAATTTATTATCTTCTATTTGCAATTAGATAGTTATACTCTCAAAATTGCTTCAAATTCAACAAAAATGAAAGTATTATACAAAGGTTAAAGTGCTTTTAATCAGGAACTTATTAGACGACAATTCCTCGTATCAGATCTCAGTTTCACAAGGCAAAGCTAAAGCCTTAAATGAAAAGGTTGAATAGAGGATTAAGGATGAATTCTTGGACATAGGCCCTGAGCTGAGACTGATAAAATTTAAAAAGAAGTTGCCACATTTGAATGTTTTTTTTAAAATTTTCCAAGTCTAAAAAAAAATTTAATAAATTTGAAAAAGGCTGTACTTGGCTTTTAATTAATTTAAATTTAATAAAGTAAAAACGGAAAAAGTTATCACATATTAAATAAAAGTTACCACCGACAGGCAAGTGAGTCACAAACATGGAAGTGCCCTGGTGGTAACCTTGTTTTGTTCAAAACTTGATGTGATAATTTGTGGTAACTTTAATTTTTTATAGCCGATAAAATGTAGCGATACTTTTTTGGGTTACGTGTGTATTATTTGGGTGGTGTCTTTTATGCTTATGACTAAAACAAGTTTAATCTCTTACAAATTTATTATATTTTTTGAGCTAATTTTATTGTGATAAATAATTTGTAATCGAACAAAAGATTCACTAAAGATTACTCTCAGCTAACAATCTGTGAATAATAATTATGACTTGAATTAATTTTACAAGCAGATCTGCTTATTTTGAAACATTTAAAATTTTAAACAAAAACGCTGATAATTTAATTTAGGATTTGAATGCAACAAAAGAAAAGCGAGCAAGTTAATTTTACTATCAACAGACTAAAGTGATATAAGCATTCATACTAATTTCCCAAACTCAATCAGTATTACTATGCGTATCAAATTACTTTTACTGTTCTAGTAGCAGGCAGTTTGACACTCGTCTTCAGTTTGAAATCCTCCAACAGAATTGCATCCGCTGTATCCTTCATTAACACATTTCCCATCACTGCTAGTAAACCATTCTTCGAAATATGCTGTACAAGGGATGCCATCCGTATTATCAGAAGGAATTGGTGCACTCAAAGTACATTTTTCAGAATTCACTTCAAAACAATATAAAATCTTTTTAATGAATTATGATATTTTTGAAATGTCTTTATGAAATATCAAAATATTTATTCCTGCTCCCAAATTATAATGAAAAGTTAAGGTTTTACTTGAAGCTTTCGTGATTTAAATGGATATACTTACATGAGTCTGAACCGCTGACAGGGGTTGCATGTGCAACACCAACACCCAAAAGGCATGCAGCAAGAGCGAATGTGAAAAAAATGCAAATTCGGACACTCATTTTAGGAATTATCGTTTCGGAACGAAAAGTTGAAACTTTTAAGCGAATCAAAATTATTACTGGGGATGAAAAGTGTATGCAGGACTTAAAGATTTTGCTGTTTGAGACTAGGCTATGTTGGTTGAACTGCTGTGAATTATTATGATAGCTACACATGCTTTTTATACTGACAAATGTCAATTAATTTTATAATGTGAGGGTTTTTCAACACAACATTTATTATTATTAGCTCTAAGATTAACTTTTCATACCGACAAAGATATTCTAGAAATTTATATTGTATTTTGTATACATTTTCGGCAAATCACTTAGATTATTCAAAATTATTTGTTATCTATTCTTTATTTCCATTCGACAGATGAAGTTTGCCGTAATGCCATTAGAGTTCCACCTAAATATCACATTATTATAAAAATTAGTACGTTTCTGTAACCAAAATTTAATAGAACTGGATGGAAATTCTTTGTCTCGGGCTATCTAGCTGATATATACTGATGAATCTACTAAACAATTTAGTTTATGATTTGAGGAATTTACGAGTTTGATTATTTAAAACAATAATCCATGCTGCATTCTAAGAAAACGAATTTTTATCTTTGGATGTCACTACGTTTTCTAAAATTGAGTTAGTCAAAGTAGTATTTTCATGTACAGAAAACTGTACAAATGCACATGCTTTATATACCAGAAAGAGTATAATATAATTTGTGATAAACATTTTTATGTCGGTAATTATAATTTGATGCAATACACTTGTTAGGTCAAGGCACTTTACTTGTATTATGATTTTTGTATTGTTATGTAGTGACAAATAGCATGCAAAAATAAATAACGATAATCCGCAAGATCCAATAAAATTATTAGTTGAGAACCTTATCTACTCGTTGAAAAGAATCTATAAATAAATAAAAATAAGTTTTGATTGCTGAAATTTAGAAAAAAAAATGTTACAAATACTAAATTACGAGTTATGAGTCAAGCTATATAAAAAAACCTCATAATTCCAAAACGATAAATTTACGGTACTGAGAATTTAAGTTTCTGGATTAGCGTTCATTGACAAGTTAGTTATAAAAGACTTAATGTCAATTTGTAATAATGAATAATGTGTTTATACATAAATTAAAATTATTGAGTACAGTAATTTTGATAACTAATGGATGGTATTGGCAATAAGTCAATGTATCAATGCATCTCGTACAAGGGAACTTAAAGTGCATATATTCATCTTTCCCCCTGGGATCAACCTCTTTATATTCTTAAATGTAGTTATAATTGATCGCATACAAGATAAATGTTTTATTATATTTCAGTCTAAATTTTAAACATAAAGATAGTAGTGTGGACGAATACATTATCAACTTACACTTTCAAAAATGTCAATGATTGAATAAATGATTGAATAGTAAAAAAAATACAACATGTACACTAGTCAAATAAGTGTTGATTCCGATCAACTGTAACAGGTACTTTGACACTCGTCTTTGGTTCGGAATCCTCCAACAGAACTACAGCCGCTGTATCCTTGACGGACACATTCTCCATTGCTGCTGGCAAACCATTCTTCAAAATATGCTGCACATGTGATACCACCTGAAGGAGTGGGTGCACTAAGAGTGCATTTTGCTACAAGTAGACCACAAAATATTTCAATAATTAATTTTTTCATTATATTTTTCTCTAAGTTGGTTTACTAACTTGATTCAGCGGCCACAGGGATTGCAGATGCGAAAGAAAGGAATGCAACTAGCATGATTGTCACCAAAATGGGGACTTTGAAACTCATTTTTGAAATGGACTGTATAGAATACTTAAAAAAAGGTTGTTTCTGGACGAGAAACCACTATTAGTAAAGGAATAGAACTTTTAATAATTTAACAAGAGCAGAGGAAAGACAAGTCTAAAGCTTAAAAATATGCAACAAGAATTTGTTCCAGGTTGGATCGAATCTGAATATTTATTGCAGCTGGGTATGCTTTTATATCAGCAGATTTTATAAATCAGCAGACATTTAAGCAAATTTATTTGTATTTGTCCTTTATTATTAATGTATCATTTCCTCATTTCAGATTCTGCATAATAATTACATATTGCCTTCCAACCTCCAATCAGTGACACATTGTTAGGCCTAACCTAGATTAGTATGTGGTTAATATTTAACATTTTACAATTTTATTTAAATGTTTTACATGAATGAACGAGTTAGAATATACAAAATTAGTAACCCGGACTTGTGATTCTGTACGGGAATGTGTTTAATAACCACTGTAGTATTAGATAATGTAAGTAAAGTGATTGTCAATATATTGCTAAAGTACGCATTTAGTGATGGGCCATTTCCAAACATATTTGTGTCAATTGAAAAAGCCTTAGTTGTCAATTTTTTTGAAAGAAAAAAGTCTTCAGACGAATATTCAGAAGGTTTCCTTAAATCTTTGCTATTTGCATGATCCTTGAAAGCGTTATTGTTAATTCCATATTTTATAAAATGGCTGGAGCATTTCTGCAAGCAGAAAAATCAGAATAAATGAAATGAAAGAACAGTATTTCATGTTAGATAGATTAGCTTTATAATATTTGTTATTCTTATAATTTACAGAAGACTCGATTTTATGACGGATGACGGTATAAAAACTTCTTGTTATTCAAAAGTATTATCAAATAACCGTATACAGCTAGAGCGAGTTAAATGCTGCAACGCTAAAGGGTCGGCTTACCCTGGTATAAGGCCTCAAATGAGTTCTTGACTGAATAGTATAAGAAACTATCTGAAATATCCATGAATAATGACATGATTTGAGTCCAAGTTTTTAGAGTTTAAAAGTTGAGAATGTGGGCAAAAAGTTAGAAAAAGCAGTATCCCAATTCATAAAATCATAATGCGTACACTTAAACTTACAAACAAATTTACAAGGAATTTAAATTTACATTTTTCATTTAACATTTTCTTCACAGTTTTTAATAATTCCATATTAAAGCCAACCATGAATTACGTACGTATTTTTTCATCTCTGTAAGCCAACAAGGTGTACATCGACGACGTCAAGCTTATCAGCAATTTAAATGCAGTAGCCAACTACTGAAGAAAATACCGTCTCCTATTTCAACTATGCTTGATTTTGGGTGGCTGTGACCTTTATTGAACTTACAATGTAAGATAACTCTACCTAATTACCAACCTAAAACAATTCTTTGGGAATCTCATTGATAAAACTAAATTTGAGATTGTTGTTTTTAAGCGATTGCGGATTCGACTCGACTTGCTTAGAAGAGTTAGGTACTTAATTATATAGTAGTAATATCCTGGTTCGTCTGTGGGTTCATACAAACTATTAAATTTGAATAAGGGGTACAAAGGTCAATACTTTTGAACAAACTAATCGGAAATACATAGGAAAGGAATTTTATCATTGTTTTATCACAAAAGTATTATTAGTGCAAAATATAAATACTATGTATGCATAGTAGGATTTGAGATAATTTTTTATCGAATGATTTTTTGTAAAATAATCATTCGATGGCCATTAATTTTTTAACATTTTAAAAACGTTTCAATTTTTAGCTTTTGCATAAAACGTTAAATAAAATGGAATTACAAGACTGTAGTTGTATTGACAATGTGCTTGTTGCACTAAATTAAACTAATTCGGAGTTGTGCTATATTACCTAAGCAGGATATTTTTTTCGAGCTTTAGAAAATCGTATAATATTCTATTTTTCTGCAAATTGACGGGTTCCAAATTTGTTGTATATTTGCTCCCATACAAAAGGCCATTCGTTCTTCGTTGAAATGTTATCTTTTGCTTTTACTACAGTTAATGTTTAAATTTAATGATATAGAAATTAAAACCCGTAAATGCCCAGCCACGGTTCACAAACAAGACCCATGTATGGTTTGTGGTAAATGTTTACAAGTATTGTTGAATGAATTCTATTACACATGGAGCAGCAGATCATCATTGAGCTCAAATGGAATGTTTCTGTAATGTTTTCTCTTCTCCGCGAAGTAAAGCATTTGATGCTGGGATTTGAGATGTCAAGTTCATTTTTTTAGCTTAAACACTATCAAAAACGCATTATTAAATATGATTTAGGGTATCGTTAGGATTTAAAGATTTTTATAGCCTTGGCATCCTTCGTATTCGAACCCTCCTAATTGTCAAGAAAGATTTAGTTGTCTTATAATGTTATAATATAAAATGGCTGAAGAAGTACAAAATCCGGTGTCTCTGACAGCTGATGATAACCCAAGTCCAAAAGTAGTAGTAGAAACAGTAGAAAGTGAAGAGAGCAAAGGTGAAAAAAGACAATTACCTGGATCTGATGAAGATGTAATTGCTGAGAGTGAAGGGGGTACCCCAGAAAAGAAATTGATCCAGTCATCTTCCCTTCCTCCTGGAATTATCATGGAGGTTCCTGATACTTCCACAAAAAAATACATTTTTCGTTCTAAATCTAAGCTTGGAAGTTCTGCAGATTTTGATGTATTGACCATTATAGTTCCAGAGGTGATAAAAAAAACATTGACATTTTTACGACACGACACTGCTATGAATTGGTACATTAAAATGTTTTGTTGATAAAATGTCAATGTGGATGTTTCTGAGTTTTCAGAGGATGCAAGCAAGTTACGGCCTTTACGTCTGGCCTTGTGCCCCAATACTTGCATGGTATTTGTTTGAACATCGTCAATTCCTTCCAGGAAAGAAGGTTATAAATTTGAACTAAATTTTGGCATTTGAATGAAAAACCATTTTGAAAATGTATTATTGACACGTTTTTGAAACAAATGTAGATCCTGGAATTAGGAGCAGGAACTGCACTTCCAGGAGTATTAGCTGCGTTATGTGGGGCACAAGTGACCCTATCAGATTCAGCAACATTGCCCCACTGTTTAGAACAATGTCACATCACAGCAGAAACAAACGGGGTTGATGACAAAGTACAAATCATTGGTCTTACTTGGGGTCTGTTTTTAAATAACCTTGTAAAATTAAGGGGCCAAGTTGATATCCTCATAGGATCTGATTGCTTTTATGACCCAGTTGTTTTTGAGGATCTTTTATCAACTGTTGCCTACATTTTAGAAAATAATCCACATGTAGGTGATCATATTATGAACAATTTTAACTAACTTGTGTGTTCTAGTTTATATTCTATATTGGTGTTTGAATTATTCATGCAGGCCAAATTTTTATCAACATATCAGGAAAGGAGTGCAGATTGGTCCATTCAGAATCTTTTAGCTAAATGGGGACTTCAATGCAAACATGTGCCATTAAATAAGCTTGCAAACGCTTCTGAAGTAGATTTGATGTCTATGATGCAAGATCACACTATACATGTGTTGGAAATTACATTAAAAAGATAGGAATAGCTGAAGAATTGAAAGTGAACTTTTTATTTTTTCTACAATTTTTACAATTGTTTTACTTAAAAAATAAATTAAGAGTTATATCTTACATAATTCAAACACGATTTAGATATTTTTATCCAACTGTTTTTAAATCTTCTATTTGAAGGAATTCAGTAGGAGTGAAAATTTTCTCTGGCATATTCGTATATTACAGTAGAAGCAAAATTTATTTCGATTTCTTTATTGTGCAGTATAAACAAGCTGAAACCTGAAGAGCTTTTTAATTAAAAAAGTAATAATGGCTTTATTGAGGTTATTTTTCAAAAGGTTTACAATTAGGAAACATTCTTACTGATTTCCGCCCATAGACACAAAAAACTATAAAACCATTACTAAATATTTGGATGTATTCTTAGACTGGTTAGACTTACTTGACTTACATTTAACAAAATTAATATTTTGCATTGATTTCTAATAAAACCTATAGACCTTGGTGTTGTATTACACAAATCAATTCTGCCAACCATTTGCACGTAAAATATTTAAGTATCTGATTATTGAAGACCCCAATAAATGTTTGCACTATAATTGATAAGAGATTGACTTGACTAGACATATAGTAACCCGAGTCGACATCCGATTTTATCATCTGACACCTTTAGCTATGGATGTGAAACATGTATAACTGTAGCCGATTGGTAATAATAATACTTCTGATGCCTTCTTTTTCAAACTGCAGAATTACAATTAAGTATAATACACAACCCAGAATATAGTATTAGTAAAGATAACAACAGAGTGCATTTTATTTGTGAATCCTCTCATAAGCTATATACATATGTGTGAGTAGCAAGCGAAATCAATCAGTTCCCTCTTCTCAGTGAAGCATACTCTATTTTACTGCCAAAATTGGCTGTCATTATAGTAATTAAATTTTAAAATATGTTATTAATTTTAAATGCCGAACTATAATATCCTTGAAAGATACGTAAACAAAGTTATTTGATTCATTTTATTTAACGTTTTTTTTTAGTTTTCAGTGAACACGGCTTCATTTCATTTCAAATATAGTGTTAAATTCAACATGAAAGAATTCAATTTTGCTCTACTAAAGGTTTTTATCTATATTCTTCTGTTGAACAATGTCTCATATGAAATTGACGGATGCGAACATCTCTTCGAAGGTTTCGGAGTTTTTTTGGGCTCCAAAGACCATTTTGGAATGTCGCCAGAAGGAGTGGTTCAAAACGTTTTTGAGAAAGTGTACAAAGACTTAGGTATAAGGTATGTACAAAATTGTTATTTTTTATTGCGGTATGAATGAATTCAGAAAACATCCAAACTCTTATTGGCAGAAAGATGATAATTATTTAATTATCCAATTAAATGGTCTCATAATAATTTATGAAACGTATTGTCTTTTCAGATATTACAGAACTTCAATCGAATCAACATTCTCCCCTTCTCCCAATGTTTATGAAATAGCCTGTATTAACAACTCCACATGTAAATGGATTGAAATCCAAAAAGAGCTTTCGAAACCTATGTACTCTAACATATCAATCATGGCATCAATCTGGAGTCCTCCTCATTACATGAAAGATGAAAAACTTCATAAATTGTTGGTAGGGCAAGAGCAAGCTTATCACTATTTCATCACAAATGTCACCCAACTGATAGAAACGCAATTTAATCTATCAATCGAACGAGTTTCACCAATCAATGAACCTGAAAATGTATTTGCTCCTTGGGAACACACAAACATGGCTCCAAATCAACTCTGCCGAATGATAGAAGACTTCAATGATACGTTGGTATCAGCATGTCCAGAAAATTCATACTACTGGATATCTGGAATATATTGGAAAATGAATATTAAAGATAAATTGTTGCCTAAAGCACCTGGACTAACTGATTTTAAGTGTGCCGATTCTTGTGAAATATTTGCGACTCATGGATACACTCTAAATATTAACCCTTTGTCCCCTGATAATTTCAAAGCTTATTATGACCTCGTACCATATGATAGGTTTACAGAGAAGCCTATTTGGATGACTGAAGTGTCCAGTACGTTTGCAAACGCTGATAAAAATCAGATGAGCGAAGCATTTGATCTAGCCACGAGTATAATGAACTTAGTAGGTCATACATGTATTCAGAGATATTACTATTGGTACTCCTACACCCTTTGGAGTTCTGGAGAATCCCTTATCTGGGGTGACCAAGACGGCAAATTGACATTTCCAAAGAAGTATCACGCCTACAAACACTTTACTTTAGCAAGTTCCCCTGGACCTACAAAGGTTACAAAATGCCATCCCAATTTACATAGAGTTTCCTGCATTCAATTTGGAAACAAGGGGGAAGTATTTGCTAATGGTTTGAGTAAAGCAGTGGAAATTAATTGGAAATCTGTTGCAAAGTGTCAAAATGGTACTCTAACCTGTACTACGGATTCAGCAGATTGGGAAAGTGTAAATGATAATACGTTACCACCTTGGTCAATTTGTTCTTGCAAAATTCTTCAAGAAGGAGACAATGGGTCATCATCTTTCGGCAGTCGAATGGGTGGTATTACTTTAATTAAATTATGTATACTCGCACTGTTATTAAAGGTACTTAGAAATTAAAATACAATTAAATTGATCTTTCTTCATAGGTTAGTTTCTGTCAGACGAGCTATAAAATGAGTAGAAGATTTTCTAAGGCAGGTTCATGTTTGTTGTTGTCCTGTTTGATGAAATTTATTAAGTTATAAAGGGACGTGAGTGTAATAGAAGTTGTGTCAATGTTTTGTTTTGTGAATAGTATCAACGTAATTACTTTTGGATTGCTAATTTGCTATACTTTGCTATTTTAATAGAAAGTTAAATATTCGTTTTAATATGACTATAATTTGTATTTATTGATATCAAATAAATGATAATTATTATGATAAAACGGAATTTGCAAGGGTTTTGAGTTACCAATATTAGTACACATGCACATATAATAATAAAATATTGTACACAGCTAAAACATTAAAATTTACAACAAAATAGCTGGCACAAATCCATATACGAAATATAAAATTGAGTGGAAGGTTGCAGCCTTGCAGCAAACCATGACCCTGCATACTTATGTATATATGCAGATTTTTTAAAAAACCTCAGTCCTTCAAAAGCATCAATAAGGCAGGTTTGTCCCATTATTCTTTGGACTCTTGAAACCCCATAATTTGAGCAAATAATGAAAATATATCAACATTCAAACTAGAGATTTTTTTAAATATGGAAGATTTATGAAAAGGTTTCACATTAGGTAACCGTGGTCAAGTGGTCATACCATGGTCTTAAATTCATAAACCCTCTTCAAAAAGCAAGTAGAAAGTACGAATGCCATTAAAATGATAACTGAATTAGTATCAGTGTATAAAAAGTATAATTACTCCGAACTGATGCTCTCGTAAGTTTAGTATTCAGAAGAAAGCGTGTTAAAAGATAATATTTTGATTAAATTAAGGTCAAGCGATTCTGAATATTAAATTTTTACACTTGATGAAGGACTCATTTTTGTGATGCATGATGGAAAGCTAATCTTACATGATTAAAATGGTAAAAAATAAACCTCAGCATGGGCTTGTTGTTCTATTCATAAAAAATATATCGTGAATCTATGTGGGTATGTGGAACGGGTGCGAAAATAAAGTCATTACAGGTTACCACTGTTTTATTGTCAGGCATCATATTATTATTGACTTTACTGGTTATATTTACTTTGCTAACAGGAAAATTTACATTTTCTTACATTCATGCATTTATCTAAATAAATTTATAAATTATTAACACTAAATATGTACTAGTGTCAAATAAATAGTAATTATGATAAAACAGGCTTTCTATAGGTTTTGGGTTAGCAATCTGTCAAGAAACATAATAATATGATGAACACGGAACTAAAAAAATAAGGCTTATTAAAATTTGAAAGCTGAGTCCCTTCTTAACACTTGCGTTATCAGCAGCTGTGGTTGTTTCGGGATCAGTCCCTTGGAGTAAGTTCGAAACCCGACTTAACGTTCCATTGTTAGGAGCCTCTTGAAATCCCATGATTTGAACAAATAATGGAAATAAATCTACATTCTCAATAAAATTAGGAGATACATATCCTTTTTTTAAAAAGTGGACCCCTAGCTACAAAGAAAGCTGACATATTTGCAGACCGATGGTCATACCCATGAACTCCATAATTCCCCTTTTTATTGAAATAAGTAGAAATGTCCTCGAAACCGAATCCCGGATCAGCCAAAATAATCAAATCCGAAATTCGTCTATTGCTAACGAAATTAAAATCAGTCATTTCTTCTTTCTTATAAACACTGAAATTTTTTGACTCTGATTCTTTTTTTAAAATTGCATAAATTCCTTCTAAATCATCTTTGACCTTTGGTTGAATATGAACGACAGGGGTACCACCATATCTGTCGTAGGTAGAATTATTGGTCAAAATACTAGTGATATTTATGATGCTATCTTGATGAACAGTCTGCATTCCATGATCACTTAAAATTATTAGATTGATTTCATCATAGATTTGTGCATCTTTTAGTTTTTGAATAAGAAATCCTGTTCTATTGTCAGTATTCCGAATTTCGGCAATAGTTTCTTCGTCGTCAGTTCCAAAAGTGTGACCCTTGGAGTCGGGTTCATTGTAGTAGAGAAATACAAGATTTGCAGGATGTGCATCATTTGTAATCCAGGATATAATAGTATCTACTCTTTCTTCCCACGGGACACTCCCGTTGTACTTTGGAATATAATATTTTGGAAACAAATCGCTGTTGCTTCCATAACCTTGAGATGAACCTGCCCACATGTAACATCCACTATAACGATCTTCTCCAGCTTGTTCGTTCCTTAACTAAAATCATGGGGAATATAAATAAGATTATTTAAACTTAGCTAAGTGCATCTTTGCTTGCGTACCCAAATTGGTTGAACATCAGCAGCACTAAAATTCCAAAATCCCATAGCATCAGTAAAGCCGCTTAGCACTTGACCGTATTTAGGATCATAAACCACATTGTCAGTCACCCCATGGCTGTCAGGGTATAGTCCAGTTGAAATTGAATGATGATTAGGAAAAGTCTTTGTTGGAAACTGTGCCCTCATAAAAGGAACTGACGCTCCTTCAGCTTTAATTGATTCCATATGAGGCATTTCCGTTTTCGACATGTAGTCGTATCGGAATCCATCGTAAGATACTACAAGCAAAACTGGATGTTTTGATAATTTGACTTGGCTTTGTTTCAACAATGTAGTAGCCGATAGTGCTGAATGCGGAAGTAAGCTAAAGACAATGTAACTAGTTGCTACGACCAACTTTAAGATTGGTCCTGATACTTTCATTATTTAAGTACGATGAATTTTAACTAATAGTAAGTAAACTGTACAGTTAACCGATTTTATAAGAAGAAGAACAGTATTGTAGAAGAAATTAGCAATCCAAGTTAAGACATATGACTTGGATAAGCATTAGAATTAATAAGTAATTATTATAAATTGTTAAACTGCGTTAATGAGAATTGTTTTCTTCACTGGCCGAAAGCTAACTAAAATCTACTAATGTATTAAAATTAACGAATGGTTTTAGTTAGCTCACCGACATTTAGCAAACCAACATAATGCTTGATTATAAGCATTTGTTATTTACCAACCGTAACATGTACACAACTATATCCTAAACTGGACTGGCAAAACTTTTCTTTGCTACTTTGCCAAGTTTTAATTCAAGCGACAATCTTTAATCTGATGTTGACAGCATGTGATTTTTAATTCAGGTTTATCAAAATATACGATCCGAGCATGTAAATGGTAAAAAATGCTTCGTAAAACTGGCATTTTTGAAGAATGGGATTAACTGTTTTTAAATGACATTGAAAAAATAAAAAGGTAGGGCATGACATAATGCTTTCTACCCCACTCTGTACAAGGTGTTGCTAGCCAGAGGCTTTGGATAAAGAATATTGATATTGCAAAATTTATTTGCCTAATACACAGGTGATTTAGGCAAGTTTTGCAATAAACATTTTTTGTTATCCTGTTTGTTTTATAAGGTTCATCATGATTCATGACACATCATATATTTATTCAATAGAAATAGATACAATGGGTATATCGTAATAATAAATTACATAAATTCAACAAGGTCTAAATACTTGGGCAAGGATTAAATGCAAAACTTGATTTGAAAAAAATGTCTGCTCTCTGAATCTATTATGTAATTTTACTTCTAATAAACACGTTTTTTGAAACTAGTTTCCGGCAATCAGTTAATTGCAGATAGCATTGCAGTATGTATGTAGTACGTCTGTTGTCGATGTAAATGAATATCGATGCACAATATTATTGGCTGGCTGAAGGTATGTCAGAGTTCACACTACGTACCCGTAGACACTGAAGGTACTAAAAATCTGAATGCATGTGATAATCAGTTTTGGAAGAAGATTGTATGGTTTAAGTAGTTTAAGATTATACTGTTATGTAGACTTAAAATGATTTGTGCATTGCACATGCACTGAACCCATCCTTTCCCTCAAAAATACATTTTAACTCAAGCACCCTTCATTCAGGTACCTTATTATGTGATTCGATTTAAATTAGGGTTAATCTTCAAATCAAAATTAAAAGTTCGTTGATATCAAAATTGAACTCATATTAGGTGCAAGCTAGGCATTTGCATAGTTGTATTTTTTGATTTGG
>JAQGAA010001230.1:0-16672 GCA_034696425.1 Isotoma viridis | reverse complement strand
GAATTACTAATGTTGTAGAAATTTTTACCTGTACATGTTTGGTACGGTACAAGCTTTACCTTAAAGCAACGAAAGGATTTTAAGCACAAATATTTTACGTATGCACTTGAAAGCTACTCGACCTTGTGTGAAAGAAAAGTTAGTCAGAATTAAAATGCATTGAATTTCTAAGATCTGAATAAAATCCGTACTTGTTAAATCCTCACATTTTTGTTATGTACGTTTGCCTTACTGGGAGTATAAATATTCATCTTATCATAAGTATTACACAATCTATGTAAAAACATCTGTAAAAAATACTCAACTCAAGGTTTTGTCATTTGATTAAAACTAGTTAGCTGGTTTGTGTACAATATCAAGGTCACATGACGGGACAAACTCATTATATTATCATAAGAATATCACTAGTATGAAATGCAGATTTAGGTCGACTTTATACTTCTATTCAGACCTTAAACGTAGTAGTGTGGGCCAACTGAGCCATGCATGAACTCATTTCAGATTAACTTAGGAAATAGCTCACCGCATACCCAACCTTAATGATCTAATTCTATAAATATTACAAAATTCGAATGGTCATTGGTCGCAACTATGGCTTCAAAACTCATCATTTAGATAAATCATAACCGAACGAACAGGGAACTCCACGGCACATAAGGGTCTCAAAATTAATCTCCTTATACATTATAGCAAAAATATATTCCGATGCAGACATGGCTACTTTTTGCACACTTCCACCAGCTCGTTTCCGGTTTACCTATAAATGTCTGAATCTAAAGTTGAATTAATTCAAAACAAATAAATATGGCATGTTAGAAAGTAGAACTGCTTGTAAATGAAGATCCCTAGCATTACTAAACGTACAAAATGGAAAGAGCTAAATTACAGCTTTTGTCTTGTTTAGTGTGAACTAGTTTTTTTTTAAATACTTCACTCTTTAAGCCTTGGCATTTTGAAATGTTATCCTTAATATAATGTTGTGTTTGTTTTAAGCTTTTTTAAGTGGAAAGACCCATCCGATCTCATACATTCATTGATAAAGCATCTTTATTAAATCCATTATGTAAACGCAACAGTAGTAAAATCTTTTATTTTACAATTCAGGGAAACAATTTGACTGTTGATTTAATTATTCACTAAGAATTCTTCTGAAAGAGTAATAAAAACGAGATTCTTGGTCTAACGCTTGAAGATGATAACGTAAAAGGTAAAGAATTTCCCCCACACTACATATCTCTCGATGTTCTCCCTATATATCATTTAGCGTACGCTTTCAGGAAATCCTTAGCTTCCAAAATTACGTTTACTTCTGTTTTAAAAGAGATTGTTAATTTTTAAGGATCAATTGAGCCAAACAAAATTAATTAGTCAGTATTTATATTCATGAATAAATGATGATTAGTACAGACAGCATTTTAATGGATTACTGAGTAAAATGAAATTGCCAAAAACATCTAAAGCTTGTACCGTACCAAACATGTACAGGTAAAAATTTCTACAACATTAGTAATTCTACTTCTGTTGATTTTCAAGAAGAAAGAAACCGAATTATGAAAAAACAAGATGAGCGGGGTGACCCTTTACTAAAAAAACATCATAGTACAACTCATACTTCTTTTCTTGTATAGAGACTTCACTTGAATTTTTTATCAGATATCGAGACAAGGGTGACCTGGCCTGCTTGGCAAAGTCATTATATATTATAGTCTTTCGGATACGGAAATTTGACTACTACACTGCCTGCACTGTTTTGGGTGTATACGTGTAACTAGTATAAATAAGAGAAAAAGCGTCATAAGAATGAGTGGATCGCATGCAAAAAGAGAGCAAATAAATATATTCATCCCGAATTCATAGAGTTTGAGAGGAGTGCCATATACCTGTCAACATAATGGTTTTATTGCTCCCAAAAGATACATGCCAAAAAGGACTTATTTCCATCTCTATCTCTCTATCATCTCCCTTTCTCTCCCTTTTTGCTAAATCATATCGAAATATAAATGGCATGTCTTAGCTTCTCTCGTGCCATATTTCCGGACTTGCTTCATTTTAAATGTGACCACGACACCAACCCACCACACCAACATTTACATCTATTTTCTCATATTATTTCATACTTGCCCTTTTTTAACAATCCTCCGTATCATTACCATCATAATCCAAAAGCTAAAATCATAAAAACACTATAGGCTCCGTTTAAGACTTCAGAATTTCATTTTTTGTTCGAATCAAGCTTTTTTTCAAAATCCTTCGAGTCATTCGAAGTGCTAGCTGCGGTCACTCAAAATAAGAAATACTTTTTTGATTGATTTTTAAGAGCAGTAAAAGTCTGCTCTGCAGCCAGTGGAAAATCATCATTGTTAACGTGTTACAATTTATGCAAGTTTCTACAAAACATTATTTACGAATAAAATGCTTTCAATAACCAAGTCATCTGTTTGATTGTTAGAATAGGGGTGGTGGGCGGTTGACATATAAATGTCTCATCGTGGTGATTATGATGACGATGGTGTGACAGACACAGAGAGAGGGCTTTTCTACTAATTTTTACAAGGGCAATCGTAATAATTATAATTAACTTCCCTCCCTAGAGTCTCTAATATCTTTATTGTTGGGGAGTTGTTAGAGGAATAGGATAATCTATAGTTATACAGCTTTCTGTGTTTTTCATATAATTCTCTTTCACTGTTATTGCTTAGCTTATAAATTATCACTATTGTTGGTAAAGTTTGTTCGTGTGCCATGCCATCATGCCCAAGTATTTCCAAAAAATGATAAAAAATGTAGTTTTAGATTGTTTTACTCCAATGCAATGCAATATGGTTATGATTTGAGTTTTAGCTGATCTTACGATGCCTTATAGAAAAATATTTACATTTACTATTACTGGATAATATAAGATGTTTTTTGTTTGGTTTGGGACTTGAAGTAGTTAAACACTGTACACTGAATTACATCATTATCATAAGTTGCATTATTCCAAGAAATTTGTTTATTGTATTGATCCTAAGTGACTTATCAAAGAGACATTTTTTATCTTGTACTAATTTTAATTGAAAGAAATCCTCGAGCAAATCTTAATACAAGAAACCGTATTGTTACAATTTAATATGTTACTTGTTGACAAGATGCCTGCCCGTTTACAACGATTTTTCGAGAAAATGCATTATCATAATGATTATTTATAAATTTGAGTCTAAAGGAATTAAGGAATCATAAAATTAAGTTAGATACTGAATATTGATTGTTTACATAATGCAAAAGGGATAATTCCTCTAAAACTCATCGTCACTTCTCAAAACAATCAAGTGTTTTTACTAACTTTACTTACTGAATTCAGCTTTAGACACAATATTATGAATGAACACAATTTAAAAGAATACTATGAGAGCTTTTATTCATTAACATTTAAACTTAAATGGTTTAAGTATGTAAATTAAAATGGGATTTTTGCCTTTCCATAAAAATCACCAATCTTGCATAGACTTGATCAGTTAGTCTGTCTTGCCCTTCATCCATTGCATTACTACCCGGCCATATCATAATCACATGCGCTACGCGTAAACAGCCCAAAAGGACGTCTGGATGGACTGTCCAAACACTCTACTCTAAATAGCAACTTTATGTGAAAAATATTTACTGAAATTAGAAACAAGCCTTTATAATACTTTAATAACTTTAAACTTGACTTGGTAATGAAGGACAAACCCAATGTAATAAAATATTTAGTAAAAGGCACGGGCTAACCACTTAGACTAAAATGACTTTTGCCTTTTAAAGTAAAATTGGACCCTTGACAATTCCTATCTATTGTAACACATTAACTTTACCTAAGTATTTTCCAGCCTCCAAATCATCGTCCATCACATCACGCTAGTATTTAGTGACAATGTGCTAAAATCAATACGTCAATCATCTCTGCCGCCAGTTGCATAAGAAATAATATAATGTCAAAATATAATGTAAAAGGAAAGTATCGATTACAAAGATACCTCTGTATCTCTATTAACGGTTTCCAATAGTGTGGAATATCCACTCCACTTGTCTATTTAGTCATTTTTCGATTTCTAAACTGCAACAGACTGATACAGACTTTTGTCAATAATAAATAAGACTGGCGACATATAATAAAAGACAGCAATCTTAATATTACAGTTCATAGATAAAGAAAGTCCTTGTTTGACTTTATGTCACTATATAATACCATATACATATACGTATAGTCCGTCTACTTCAAATCAAAAAAAGGGTCCTTTGTCTATCTATCTAGGCTGTCAAAATTTACAAGAGATTCAAAGTAAATATGAAATAGAGACTCGATCTTTTTCGATATTATCACTTGGACGAAGGGCACAAGCCAAAGAACCTTTAATACTCTTTTCCTGTCTAGAGATAACAAAAAATTTAAGTGAATTGAATCATCTTCCCCTACTACTTGTGAATACTTCTCTCTAGTTTTAACATCTAACTCCAATTATTATTTCGTAATAAATCCTTTCTATACTCGACAGTTATCCATTATTGCCTAGTTATTAATAGCTGGGCTTATTATATGTAAAAAACCACGTGCACTAATTTTTATAGATTTTAGCTATTCGTTTAAAAATTTGTTTGTTCCTTTAAACCATATAGGAGATAGTATATAGCTTTGAGGGTAAAAAGTTTAGGTATATATACAAATGAAATATTATAATTGAGATGTCAAAACAACTCAAAGCCCTTTGAATGAGTTTTAGCATGCATGGAGCTTCATTCACTAATTTCAGAATCGTTTTTGCTTGTCACTTGCCATTGTGGCCAATTAACGAGTCAATGGGGACAAATTTTATCCGATGTGATTACAAGCTACATTATCTTCTCTATTCTCGTTAATCTCTTTAGGGAAGACTGACACTTCTCTCTACTATTTGGCTTCATACTTACACTACGGTAGCATTAGGAAATAGTAGTACATATCGCTTTGGCAGTTATAGCTCTTTTTGTTTGTGGAAGGTTGTGAAGGGTCCAGAATCATATTTCATGAGATTCAACCCGGGATTCGGAATGGGATCCATTTCTGCGGGTAACTTTGCCAATGCTACTACAACTACTACTACTTTCTACAGAGAATCCCAAAGAGACAAGAAGGAATCAACTTGGGGTGGTGGTTCTGGTTACTCAAACGATTCCAAGTTTCAAAGCTAAAACGAAAATTAAGCTTAAATATTATTTTATATACAATGGCAAAACTTGGCTTCTATGCTCAGAAACCGAAAATGATGATGGTTTTGGGCCATTGTGTGTTATGACGCTGAAAAATGGTCTTCATAATCACTTCATATATTCAAGGGAATTGAGAGCACTCTTGAGCTCATAGATATTTTGGCCCGTCTCAATCTGACTTTTAAGTGGATGTACACATGGCTTTAGATAGGGAGATATCATAGCTTACCCATTATAAAATAGGGAAACATTTATTTTCATACTCTGTGTAGATTTCTCTCACTTGATTTAAATATTTTTGCTAGCAAAACAGACAAGTATTTGAAACATTCAAACTTGAAAAACAAATCTTTCAATTGTGCTTTCTAGTTGGCAAAAGTTATATGGCGCCACAAGAACAAGAAAAGCCAACCCCATTATTCCCTACTGCTGAAGTTAACTTTGAAAATTACAATGTTTCTTTAGAAAATTGAATAATGATAATTGTTATAGTTCTATTTTGTCTTCAGAGACTTAATAATACAGAAGACAATAAACGCATTAGAAGAATAAATGAAATTTCATTTTATATATACTGCTACGGGTAATACTTACGAACTCGAGAGGTAATTTTACAAGGCAATTCAATCAAATATGCCTGAGCAGAACTAACAGCATTATATAAAAAATGACAAATATATATAAAGCTGACATTGCAACAAATGGTAATTGTTATTGAGAAAGTTTCCTTTCACCAGATAGTTGTATTTTCCAGAATGAGAATTAAAATTATTACTAGTATATACTATACCATGGTAGAAATAAGACTTAAGGGATGTTCATATACTTTGTACTTGATTCCCGTTTAAAATTAATATTTTTAAATTGCTCTATGCGGAAATGTGGATTTTAATTTATTCCCCGAATTCGGTAAAAGTTCCAACTCTTAAGTTGCAAACAAGGGAGGAAATAAGGAACTCAAAAGGCTCTTTCCATAAGAAAATTATTAAAATTCCTTCAAGTTTAAAGTCCCACCCCCCAACTGAATAAAAAGTCTCTGAAGTTTATACACCAAGCCCATTATTAAAAACATTCTTAAACTATTTCTCAAAGTGGAGTAAGAAAAAAGCTTTCCTTTCAGAGTAATAATATATCAAAGAAGAAATAATAATATTCATTCAAAATAGTTATTAAGTAAATGAGTAAATGTTGAGCTGAATGTGCCTATGCGGGTGATATTAGTTAAAGCTCAAGAGAGAAATAGGTTTTAAGTTAAATTCGGTAGTAAAGTGTAGATAAGGATTGTGTGTGAAAGCAAAAGAGAGAGAGAGAAGAGCAATAACAATGAAGATGATGATGAGATAGAGTAATAATAAAGGAGTTGCATGGAAATTGAATATTTGTCACCCAGGAGAAAAATGCATTCAGGATTATTTTGGATTGATTTACGGATTTATTACCCTATAAAACCCGTGATTTCAGCTAAGATTTTAGTGTTCTTTGGTTCCGGCTTTGGCACAAGCCTGCACTAAATCAAAACCCGTTCTTCATAATACTTTTTACATTCAACCTACTGTCGTCGCTACTTTCTCCTAGTAAGGAAAACTATGAGTTAAATATATATCAATGTGGTGGAAATGCTTATCCAAGTTACCCGTTTTCCGTTACATTGCGGTTTCATTATTTTTTTAGTTATGTAAAGTGTGGGCCATTCCAATATAATGTATATTATCAGCATTACAATATTCAGGCCTTATACAGCTTGAACTTTTACTTTACTCTGCGACATCAAAACTTTTAGACTAGAGAAAGCAAACACTAATCGACTTTAAAAACCAATGGCAGGGTTTCAAAATGGAATTTGGTGATGTAATTGAAATTTTCAGTTTCATTGTTTCAAGACTATGCTAAATTGCTTACTTTGTCTTTTTCGATGTTTTACTTTTTCCAGATTTAATGCCCATTTATAAAACAAAATGAATTCTAAATGGACTACTTGTAGAAACTTTTGACAATTTCAATGCACACCTTGAATCCTAAATACTTCCTATGAAAAAGAGAATAATAACATAGGTACTAGTTTGGAATTACATGAAATACTAAGAAAGTAGATAAGAAAGAGAGCATTTTGGTATTAAAATTGAAACAGTTCAATCATTCATAACATACGTAAGGTATATTGTAATTTGTGATACAATCTAAGTTCACATTTCATTTACGTCTTATAGTCAGATATAACTATTCGCATTCAGTTTAACTAACCCAAACCAAAAGTAAAATTTAATTACAGTTTAAACACAATTTGAGCACACACAGCCCACAAAAAGAAGATGACTCTTTCAGAAAGGTAAGA
Organism: Isotoma viridis; assembly: GCA_034696425.1. NCBI lineage: Eukaryota > Metazoa > Arthropoda > Collembola > Entomobryomorpha > Isotomidae > Isotoma > Isotoma viridis. The sequence goes on along the minus strand of JAQGAA010001230.1, from coordinate 9,138 downwards.
ATAAGTGTATGACCCCTGATCTGATGACCCCAAGGATGACTACCAATTTATAGTTAAGTTTGGTGTTATCATTCACATGTAAAGCCATATACATCTCTGTCCATTATGCATATTGAGGTTTATGCATGTGGTCTAATATGCATAGAATCTAACCCAATAAAAGGTTTCAAATCACACAAGGCCATAAAAACAATATGTAGTAAACCTAATAACTCAAAACTCTCTTAAGAATGAGTTCTAAGGTAAGGTATTATATAATTAATATCATAAATTAATTTGTCTTGGTTAACCACAAGGCGTTGAAGATTATCATAATAATAATGACACTAAAAGTTTTGTTTTACAGAGTCATCAGCATCAACACTACCTACAATTAATCCTTATTCTGAGTTTGAGTAGTCCACACGTCTTTGAAAAACAATATTATGACCATGATGCGTACAACATGTAAATTGACATGTACATTGATTCACTCCCAGATCATACTACTCTAATGGTAGTTGTATAAAATATAAATTATTTAACCATATAAATAAACAAATGAACTCTAAATTTGTTTATTTTACGATATTTTATGAATTTATAATCCCCATCTTGTTTCATTACTACCACCACCACTACCACCAACAAGAATACGATTGAGCTTTTGTCTTATTCTCTCATCATTTTCATTATTATATTACATCGTCATCATTCACTTTGTGGTTTTTGAATTATATGACCCCTTTTTATGTTTATTTGCGTCTGTGGTTTCTATATTCCATCCTTTTTATTTCAAATCTAACCAAAAGAGACTAATAAGACACTAAAAAAATACAAGCTGTTAACTCAGATTGCTCATCATTATATTATTATTATACATAATATTCAATTCAACTAACTAATAGTTGTCCAACCCATAATAATAATAATATAACTTCGTCTTTCTTTTAGTTAAACCCCGTTATAACTCATTCGAATATGCAAGGTGTGAGAAGTATATAAAAATACTCAATTCAATTGGGGCAGTTAGAGTGTGATAAAACGGTAAATCTACAATAAGGGATTGGATTGATTTAACCCGTCGTCACTGACATTAAAAGTGATTATGACTTAACCAGAAAACCCCCACTACTCACTACTACTGAAATCTCATAAAGCTTTAAGTCTCTACATTTTCTGCCAGTCTCACTGCACTGGCAGGTAGATCCGCCCTAAATAGCTCTCTCGTAATATTTACAACTCATTTAATTTTTACAACCAACAACCAAACTACTTTTAAAAAGATTTGCGTTTAACACACATATTATCATCCAACAGTTACTGGAACTACTATTGGGATTTGAAAATGGTGAGAAAATTACATCACAATGGTACATTAGTATACAATTAAGATTTAAAATTTATTTTTAAGAACAGGATGAGAAAACCCAACCCACTTGTAATAAAGTTTTAAACTTAAATATCACAGGGAATGGCATTATGTAATAAGCGGATTGGAAGAGTAAATAAAGTAATAAATAATAGCTAATAATTAAAGGCATTATTACAAGTATAAGTTATTGGGATTAGTAAAAGTGTCATTTCTATTGTTTCCTCTTAATTCCCCATATACCCTATCCTAAAGATCTTTTTAGTCTCTCTCTCTCTGTTAATAAAGATAAACTGATTATCTATTTCCCTATGCAAACAAATCAAAGAGATCCGAGAATCAATGACGACAATTGACAATGTCACCAACCCCCAGTTCCCATCATCTCGTTCCTTATTACCAAAAAATCAATGATGATATTTATGAGTGTCAACTGCACTTTCTCAGCTTCATCCATTTTTAAATTATCCCAAGATTCCAAACATCTTTTTTCCCTTTACTTTTATTTCTCTAATTTTTGTTTATGCAAGTAATAAACTTCTTGATTTTTTTGGAATTTTCTCAAAGAGACGGGGTATAAGGGCTTGACGGATGGACAAACAATTTTTATTTTATTGTCTGTGACAAAATGGTGATACTAATGAAGGAGATGATTGGGGCCTATATAAATCTCAATTGGATTACTCCTACTACTCCTACTACTATAAGATACATCACTTATTTTGCTTTGCTCTTTTTTTCGCTCAAAATCATCTTCTTTTTTTCCTCTCTGTTTATTTTATTGTGTGTGACAAAATGAAAAGCGGTGAGGCTTAATAAGAGTCTCTCTCACTCTGGAAACTCATCTCAAAAGCTCATCTCATTGTTGGCTAAAAGGTTACTAACTATTAACGAGGACACTGAGAGAGGTTGTAAACTTTTTCTATTATATTATACATAATGTTATTATATAATATATGTATTATGTATTATGTATTTATACACTATATCTCCAATAATGTATCTATTTACTTTGACGCTTTAGATTATTTCCTTCTTTTTTACACGTACATATCTTGTCTGTTTAGAACTCTTGTTTAGTAGTAGTAGTAGTGGTCATAATAGTCTATGTTCAACTTGACCAGTTAATCTGTTCATCTCCACAGGGTTTTTCCTTTGCATCTTTTCCGTTCTTTGAAAAAAAAATCATGTGGAGGACGACAAGGCTTGGTTTATCTATTGTTTGTTTCCAGGTAGTTAGGGTAGGAGATCGGAAGAGGAGGAATAGTGGCAGCTGGACCGGATATCAATATTGTTAGCCATGTTTACTATCAGTTTTGTATTATAGGCTTTACTTATTTTGTAGATTAAGTCTATCCGAAGATTTGGATTGTGTAGTGTGTCTTTTTTTCAATTATTTGAGTTTTCTATGTAGCTCATATCTTTGGTAGTTATTTGATACAGCGATTCAAGTTTTGAATCATTTGGTTAGATTTATTTTGTTAAGCAAAATTTTGGAGAAATTTTGAAACGAAAATTCGTTTTATTTTTAAAAAAAACACAAATTCCAGTTTCCTGAGGAAAGAAGCCTTTAGAATAATTAAATAAACATAATGGCACACTTGTAAATTATTTGGTTTGAATGATGAATGAAAAAAAACTGAATGTGTCAACAATAAAATAAGAATGAATGATGTATGAGCAATGATGATACACATCCAATAAATTTGTAAATCATAATATCATCTTCTTCAATCCTCTAATTCATTCATACGATCCATACGTTTTTAATATATAGTCTATAAAAAGTTACCACTGGTGGAACTTTTTTCCCTCATAAAACCTAAAATTCTTCAAACTCCTCTCTCCTAAAGATGCACCTTAATTAACTCTTCATTCCTTAAGTCAAACGCTTATCCCATTTTAAGTAAAATATCACCATATAATATTATGGAATGCACTACAATAAAAATAATGCAACACACACACAAACCAAAACGAAAAGACATTAAATTCAAGGCGTGTACACACATTTTTTCATAAAAAAACCAACTCCAACCTTTCAATTTCAATAATAAAAATGCATTCTTCAAATTAAACTTTACAACTCGTCATATAATCATTATTTCGCATGTCTTTGTACTCTTGATTGTCAAAGCGCATACCAATCACTAACAACCTATCATAAATACATCCTCTTTTTTTATCTTAAAACTCAGCATTTTCAAAAACTTAAAATTTAAACTAACAACACAACATTCTACACTTTTCTAAAAAAAAAACCAACCCAATCACCTACACCTGCTATAGCCTTTCTCCATCTACTCTCATCTTTCTCCATTCTAAAAAATAAACCCTATCAATAAATCTTCGTCTTTTTTACACAATAAAAAAACGCCTATATATTCGATTGGCTTCTTTTCTTCCATGATTTAATAAGAAATACCTTAACTTTAAAACGAACTTCCTTTTCCTATATGTCGTCATCTACATTAGATAATCACAAGAACTACACACACATATTCTATACTCTCTATAGATAGACCCAATTTACACTTTACAATTGCTAGTTTTTAAAGACTGTGCACCATAAATTTTAAAATCCTGTTCAGCTTCTATATCACATCACATATCATCATCATCTTATCTCTCTTATATACATTAATATATGTAATATATACGTCTCCTAAGTTAGATATTAAAAGTTTCTACTACTACGTGCCTTTGTACATGTTCAGTCAGACTGAAAAAAAAAAACCAAAACGAATCCATTTTCAAGATTTAAAATAAATTGACAACGGTAACACATCAGAGAGATAGAGGCGAGGGAGAGAGTGAGAGAGATAATCTAAAGTTGTTATAAAATGTAAGAAGACGAGAGAGCAATTAAAAGTCATAAAATCTTTAAAATCCGAACTAGTTTTAACTTTTTGGGCTGAAGTAACATACACATTGTACTATTATAGTAACATAGATAATAATATGACATCACATATTAGAAAACATTAAAAAGCCAAAAACTATACAAGATGCGTTTCCTTCTTTTGGTTTCCTTAAAAAAGTTTCAACATTATTCCCTACGTATCCCTGAAGGGTCATTCTTTTTGGATCCCTTCATACAATTATTAATATTGATATTTTTATGTATTACTTTTAATACTAAAAAAACTTAAAAATGTAACCCATAATAATATTTATTTTATTGCAGTATTAAAAAAATACCCGACTTTTAAGTAACAACTATTATGAGTTTGTTGTGAGTACATCCATCATGTAATCTATATATCCCGTCTTTTAAACATTTTTCAATTTTTCAATTTTTCACTCATTTTTATCTACCACCGTCTCGGCTTCCGAAAGTAAAAACTTTTCTTAAAAGTCGAGCTTAAAAAAAGAGAAAATTTCGCACCTCTAAAATCTTTTATAACCTATAGAGATGTCACAGATAAGGGTGTTACACTAAAACTTAGTTTTGATCTAAGAGTAATAAATTATTATTAGGTAGTGAGTGCTATTGATACTTAAGCAGTATGACCTTCTTTTTATTTGGCCTGTCGGATCGGCCTTTGGCTACTCTGGCTTGTATTTTTTCCAGATGGCGGGTAGAAATGGAAAATTCATCTCCGAAAAAAAACCTTCTCATCATATCATATTTACTACTGCTTAAATTTAGCATGTTAAATAATGCATTGAGAATAATATTATAATCACCTTAAATATCTAATAGAACCCCCTCCCCCAAAAACAACTCCCATAATGTTAAACTGGTCTTAAAATTAACTCCTCTCAGGGTTAAATTAAGTTAATACAGTAATTCCTATTGACACATAAGTAAAAAAAATTATTTAGCATTAACTTTTAAAGTGATTTTGAGATGAACTTGTCCACAACTATAGTTTCCACTACTAAAGAAAACATGACAACAAACAAGATCATTGTTCCTACAAAAAAGAATCCCTAGGCAGAAGAAGTCAAAGCAACAGAGAATGTCAAAAGGACCGACAAAAATATGTAACACTTTTAAAACTCAAGGATAATTCTGTCTCCACTCTGTCCTTCTGATTTCTTCCTTTTTGTATTCACTAACCTTAAAATCTCTTCCAAAAAATTGAAACTCTTCAACCATTTAGCTTTTATTACCCTCAAAACTCAAAAAATAATCATTTCAATTTCAATCCAATTCAATCCAGACTAAGAAACACTAAAGGCCAACCAAGTACATTTAATTTTTAAGCCGAACCTTAATTTTATTACCAGCAGAACTAACTAATATCTACAATAAACATCAAGAGTCTTCCAAAATGAACACAATCCATCCTTTTGTCGTAGTTCTCAATTCTTTATGTAAAAATTAAAATGTTAACAAATCAATCTCTTCCAAATGCACAAATTCATTCAAAACCCAATTTTATTCCCCAACAAATAAAATCCTTACAACCCCTACCCCTAAAAATATTCAAAAACCAAACCCAAACAATTTCTAAAAATCCCCTTCAACTTTATTTCTCCACTACGACACACAAAAAATCCTACGACATTATTTAAGCCATTACATAATATTAACAGTTGGACATTTACCGCATCTCAGCCTGTGCCCAGTGACAAAAATGGTGAAAATGATATTTTCTTTAAAAGTTTTGGTCAAACAAAATAACACATTTATCTGTTGCATATACAACCCATTAACAACACCTATACCAAAAACACTATCCGTTTTCTATATACATACATACAGAGTATTAAACCCAGTCGGGTTAAAACACATAAGACACGACGACATGACTCTGTTATAATATTATGGCTTTTAGTGCCTTTTTCTAAAGAAAAGAGAATAATGGAATCTCAAAAGTCAACTCAACAGCTCAGCAGTAATCCCAAATTTTATTACCTCACCCAAAACAACATTATAATCGTAATAAAAGAAAGATGAACAAAATCTTATAGAAAGATTTTTTGGGTGCCTATGCTTTTTAAATACATCACATCTCTATCTCCTACTACTTATCCTTCCTCCATACTAGTATTATCTGATAAAGAGATGACTCTCTCTCTTACAAGCCGATAAATCCCTTAGCCCTGTAATAATACCTAAATACAAGTCCCTACTACTATTATAAATTCAACTCATGTATTCTTTTTACAATATCCAACTCAAAAATTTGAAAAAAGGGAGACAACTTATTTTTCCCAATATATATAATTACCCATGACTGTGTAAATGTGTTAATAGCGTATCGAATCAGTAGTGAGTAGTGAGAGTCATACAAATTAGTGTTTACCATCAACCCCAAGGGTTTTATTTACCCAAAATTCATCTCTGTTTTCCTTATGTCTCTGCACCCTCTGCCCTAGATACACACACAATCTCTATATGCTTCTTTGTATATATTTTCATATTATTCTTTAGATTTGTCCTCTAACTCTCTGTAGTGTTGACATATATACACCCACAACACCCTTGGACTAACTAGTATCAGTATCACTTGTCAAAACTTATTGTGACTTAAAAGGTAAAATATTAGAGGCTAATAAAATAAGAACAATAGAATCCCTATCTACTACTACTGATACTGATACAAAGCAAGATGCAACAGCTTCATCTCTATATATTGTACACTGAGAATCTCTCTCCTATAGCCAATTATCACAAAAATTTTAAAAACTTAATATAATATGATAATAAATACGTAGAGAGTTTAGAGTTAAGAAAAGATTATTTTATTACTATTATATATTATTATATACGAGATGACTTTTGTAATCCTGTCAACGGCCAATTAACATTTATTGCAGGATTATTGATCAAATTGGAAAATACTTAGAGCTTCTTTTATTTTTTCCCTTGTAACTATTTTATGTATTTATTAGGGATTTTCAAAAATGCACTTTTCAAGTGAAAAACTCAAAAGTAAGGTACTTAGTAGGTCATAAAATATTACGTTGCTTTTGTCAAAGCTGATGATGAGGCAATTTAGTTTTAGCTAGTAGAGAGTGTAATTATATCGTAAATTATACATTTATCACATTGTATCGATTACAACTTATTCTTATAGCAAATTAGTAACTACAACATGGACTAATAAGTATAAGCTTATAAATTCTCAAGCCTGTAAATCAATAATGTCCCTGTTTAGTAATTTTAGGGTGCGATTAGCCATCGTAATAAAAATTAGTGAAGAATAAAGAAAAAACTTTGATTTTTCATGGGAACGTTTATATCATGGGAATTTTCCTTAGGAATGGAATACATCTTGAAATATTGGCTAAACAAGAAAAACAAGGAGGGATACTAATTAAACAAAGATTTTTAAGGTTAAATCCCGTATTTTTTAACTCAGCTTAGGAACTTTTTGGCTCGTCCATTTTAGTAAAAGGCTACTGAATCGGATCAAGTTAACAGAAGCAAAAGTAGCTAATGGTTTAGAAGACTAAAATTTAGTTAGGCACACAAATGACATGATTTTTTGTATGCAATCAAACATATGACGTGAATGTCTAAGGTTTGTTGTATTGTTTTTCAAGCAATTTTGTTTCGTCTTTACATGTAGCTTTGGATTGTTCTATGTACACGTACAAAAGTAAAGGATTTAAGAAATAAGAGAGAGAGAGAGAGATAAATAAGGAATATTTTATAACACATAATTGCACTTAATGAGTCACGCCAAGTTTTAATAATTTCTTTATGTAGCATAAAATAATATATAAGACTCATAATACATACGGCTTTCGTAGTGCATCTATATAAACTGAGCTGAACTGCTATATATTGGCCACACTTTATTTGTAATAATACTACTTTATATCAGGTATGTGTATGTACTACGAATAGAACTTATACACTCTGGTCAATCTCTTTCTGGAGAATTTCTTAGATATTTTATTTATTCCAGGCTACAATTGAAATAGCTTTGAGAGATTATAGTTACGGTTGGAGTTTTTTTTTAGAAAAGTTAAAAACGGTAGGGCGTTGGCCTTCATGATATTAATCAAGAATTTAGGATATTTTTTTGGTTAGGGAATATGCTTCTAGCGAACAGGGAACTATAATAATGCATTTGTTTTTTACCCACATTTAGAAATAGTAATAATAATGTTACCCCTAATGACTTATTTGACAAGTTTGTTTGAGTCTTGCTTACCTCAGTGGCTGATATTTTTATCATAAAATGTATACAAAAAAGTCTACCTGCTTGTGTGTTGAATTGGAATTTGTATTCTACACATGAAAACCACACAACCCCCTATAGGTCTTTTGTAGAAAATACATTCATACCTTTGACTATTACATGGGTAGTGTTTGCATGTGTGTGTTTGTAATGATTACATTTTAGGTTAGGGGTCAACTTGTTTGAAAAGGTTGGATATGTGTATCTACGTCAGTCAGTGTCGAGTGTATGCAATACATGTCCGTCTGAATGAGTGTGTGATGATGTTGATAGTTGATAAAGTTGATGAGATGATGTGATATCACTAAAAGCCATGCATGCAACTCAAATGTTGATTGAAGATAACAATTCGCTTGATTGGGCAACTACTACTGATGCAAAAGCCATTTTGTGATAAAGGTTGCACCCACTTGTATTACTTTTAGGCGAAACTATAATTTTATTCTAACTTTTTGTTGCCATTGAATATTTACATATTCTTGTGGTGAGAATAAGAGAGATTCTTTTTAATCAAACTTTCATAGTCTTTCTTATTCAAAGTCTCTTCTTGTTTATGAATAAGTTTTAGTCTTCATTTAATAACTATTATAGAAAAGGCTTGAAGAGTATTGCACTAAGTTTTAAATTTAAAAATTTGTAAAA
>JAQGAA010001229.1:0-16675 GCA_034696425.1 Isotoma viridis | reverse complement strand
TCCTGTTTGCCCTGAGTACTGGTAACAGGCATAATGCTAAAGGAAGTCATAAACACCTACCTAACAAAAAGCAACTCTGGAAGAATTCAGTAACAAAATAAACATATTAATTTTTAATTTTCTTTTCTAGGTGAAGAAGGGTGGGGTTGGTCTGGTACTTCTCAAAAGATCATATGTAAGTGAAACTTGAACAACTTCTCATACTCATACTCATATAAAACTAGAGAAAGAGGTTTGTTGCAAAATGTCCATAAGTAAATATGACAAGAAATCTCTGTCCAGATGTGATAAAGTCGTAAAATAAACTTTCACTTGATTATTACGAGGAGGATCATGAAGTTGAGATAATAAATGATTTATGAATCTCTGTTCTCTTCTTCCTTTGTTTTATATAGCTGCTGTTGAGCCATATCTGATTCGAGTGGTGACAGACGATGAAAGAGAGGATGGACTTGCTTCTATTTGCTTGGATTGGGAACAAATTCCATGTGATATGTGGCATCAACAGCCACCACCACCCGCTTCTCATTTTAGTCATGAATTTTAATTACACAACGAGTAATATTATATAATAAAGGGGTCTGTTAATATGTCTATTAATTTATACTATGTTGTTAATTGTAGTCTAATGTAATGTTATTTTTTGTATATTATTTCAATCATCGTGTATCAAAGTCTGATTGAAATTAAAGAAAGTTTTTATGCATGGGACTTTTTCTATTTGTATTATTTCAGCACCTTCTGTCATCTAACAAACTTGGGAGATTGAATAGCAAAAATAATTGTAAAACTATGAACTTAAGTTGTAACAAATTTAATGAACATTTCTCACATTAAAAACAATACCATGCCCATAGCCCAGTTTTCAAAGTCCAATATTCTATTCTATTTCATAAAAAAAAGTTAAGTCTCACTCAAACTTTTCCTTGAATTCATTGTCTTGGAAATTTCCTGTGTATTTTCCACAACAGATCAGTACAGAGCATGACTTCGTGTTCCTTTTAAACATGAACAATTCAAGAGAGAGCAACAAAGTCAAAAAGTTCAAGCCCTTAAAAGTAAAAAGATGAAATCTCTGATGAGCTGAACGAATGTACAGCAGCGTTCAGGTATTTTAGGGACAGAGAAAGTTGCAAATTACGATATAATGAAACACGTGTGTACATACATGTATGTGGGAAGATGTTACATGTAAGTATGAATCATGATTTGGGACTTTATTAAAAATTCATACTTCATTTTCTTCTTAGAAAATAAATACTTTTTAGAAGAGCTTTTCATTTTTCATACGAGTGAGAAACTTCATTTAATGTACGATTTATTTGTGCATACATATAACCTCCCATTTACACAGTGAATTATTGTGTTAGTGCAAATGCATTCAGGGGTTATTGCGGTCGAGTAAATTTGTTTTTGGAAAAAATTTTGAAATCTAAAATAAATTTGAATTACGAGAGTGACCTTTTTTGAAATTGGTAGACACTCTGCTTTTTGCAATGTTTCATGAGGAAATATGAAGGGAGATTTTTTCATGAAAAGCAATTCCATTTATGTTTTTATGATGGAATTTTTGAATCTGGAAGAAGTATACGATTTATGAATAATATACGTTCGGTATATGTAGTCGTTAAGAACGGAGAAACGCTTTTTTGATGTAAAATACTGAGAGCAAAAAGGGTTTTTATCACTTAACTAGAAAGGCTTTTTGCTCCTGACTTAATCTCGGACCCGTATATATACACACACACGCAGAATGTTGACCAAACGACTTATAAAACATAAGCAGCAAATTGGATTTTTAAGTTACACAGTGGCAGTACTATTTCTATTTGCGTCACTACTAAACCTCCCCTCTCTTATCCTGGTGAATTTGTCCTTTGTTTTATGTATTTACCGCAATGCTTATTGTGTATGGTTAATCGCATTTGAGAAGTAGGGATAAGAGCTTTACGCAATGTTTGAGATTGAAGAGGTTTATCAGCATATTCATATAAAGCATGTTGGGGTTTAGCAATCAGTTTTTTTCTGTCTTATATAAGTGCTTTGATTAACGATAACGTTGCAAAAAGAGATAATTCAATTACTTAGACATTGACCCGTTTTTAATCCGACCAATTGCTGCTTTTGCTCAAATTCTATTACAATTGTAATTGACTTCTGCTGTATAACAATATGGATAAATGGATATTGCGTGTGTGGAAGATTTTTTTTTTGAAAAAATGGCTTGAAATTGAAAATTTATGTGCTATAGGATTGTATAATATTTTTATCGGAAAATGCATATTAAATTTGACGATACAAATTTAAAATCGTTAAAACGTTTCACTATATTAGCTAATTTAAATGATTTTCATAATTGCGAGAGGAGAGTTGTGTAATTTGAATTATGTTGCTTGGATTCACTTGGCTAAGTTGATAACAAAATACCAATATTTTCTTCTAAACAATGCTTTAAATGAAATAATAGATGGTTTTTTTTCACTTAAGGTTTGGGATGACTCTGGGCTTTCTTATGACTTCAACGGATAGAGTGTCAAATTTATATGATGATATGAATGATGCTTGAACACCAGGTGTGTAACTTTAAACAATATGTTTGATCTTCTATTGTCATTACAAAATTATAATGAAATTTTAGCCTTAAGTGTCTCCATTAACATTTTAGTTAAAAATCTTAGCATACATTTAGAAATGTTAAAAGTTTGGGGGTCAAATCTACTTGTTTATTCAAATGGTGGTGCTGTGATTTTGGGTTCCTAACGCCCACTTGGGGAACAGCATTGATTCTTCAAAATTTGAGTCTTGACCGTATGATGAATTTGCAAATGGAGCTGCAGCTTTACGACAAGTACGATTCAAAAATTTATATTTCAGTAAAGACACTTAATTAATAGGCTATGTAAAATATAATTTGAAGTTTCTAAATGATCGTTGTGGAATTTTTATGAAAAGTAACTATTGACATGAATGACTTGGGAAAATTTGGACTTAAAAAGTCATATATGATAATGCTCTAAGAAACTTCAAAAATTATACTTGCTGTGAATAGACATTTTCAAAAGTAACTTTTAACAATATCACATTTACATAGAAGTCTGATATTCCTTGCTCTGGGAAGTAAAAAACATTAATCATTTGAAGCAATGTAATTACTTATTTTATTTTATAATATTAACTACAATTTCAGCAAAAGATAAAATTATTTATTTATTTATTCCAATTGATTTTTACTTATTCTGTAACTCATCTACCTAACTCAACCACACCGAATAATCATGTACAAACTACACCATACCATTATTATTATCACCTATCGCCACCAACCCCCGCACTTTCTCTATTATTGTTCTGCTGTGTGTGAAGAAAATAAAAAGCTCCTCTTGTGCAGTTTAAAACTAAAAGTATATATATTTTCAGAATAGGAAGTTGTATTTGGATGACGACTATATAAACATAATGATAAGTATAATACAAAAGGTTGCTACTTCGTCCTTGTATTCTATTCTGGCCACGTAAACCCATTTTCAAAGCCGGATTTCATGGGATTATGCATGATACTAGTGACTGTCTACTCTAACCAAGCGACAACACAGAGGTGGTGGTAGCTCCTCTGGATGAGTCAGGTTGGGATGAAGACAGAGGAGGAAGAGAAAGCTCAATCAAACTTTCTCCCACTACTCACTCACTCACTCATCTTACTTTCACATTATGTTTTGTATAACAGAAGAGTAGATTTTCTCTAGAGTCCACCCTTCTTCATGGCATCGCATCATTCCCAATAGGGTTCACTTTGTTTTATTTTACTGCTACTACTACTACTACTACTACTTATACGACTTTAGTCTCTTCCTCACTTTCACCACTACCTGTCATGTCACTTCCAATATTTAGATTACTTTATGTCGTAGTTCATAATTAAAAATACTTTGGTATGATGTAAACTTCAGTAGGTAAATGAGCCTTTTGGGAGCAGTTTTTTTAAAAGTTAGAGTGAGTAGTTTTCAAGGTTGGAAATTGCTTTAGTTTTTGTGTAAAGGGTTGCGAATTGTAAGTAACTTTGAGTTTTGTGTAATCAAATGTTGTTTTTAAGTTAAATTCAAGTTCATCCATTAGCATTTTAATACTTTTGACAGTTTTAAAGAATTAAATAAAAACAGTTTAGTCCAATCTCTTATTTTAAGGAAGAAACTTTTCAAAAAAGGTTCATGAAAAACAGAAGACTCAAGATAAAATGAGTTGCATCTAGAACTTATCTTGAAGACGGAACTAAAACCTATTTGATACTGTCAATAGCATTACTTTCAATGTCAAACGGAATACCACCCTATAGCTTTATGTCTGAGAGGACCAAGTGTAAAACAATTTTGATACTGATTGATGTACCCATGCTTGACAAAACTTGTTAAGTGCAAGGAAGACAAAAACTAAACTTTTTTTCTTCACGCCAAGAAAAGTAAATTAATAAGTTGCTTAAGTATATAACCATGTCTGTAGCTTATTTTTATATTTATTTCTCCATAAATTGCTTAAAACTTTATACTTTAAGCTTTATATTTAAGGACAAATTGACATAAATCCATCAATTTCACTCTGACAGTTTCCTTTCCCTTCTAATACTGCAACTATAACTTATGTTACAAAAATACAGTGTTAAATAATAAAAAAAACTACCTAAGAGAGTTACTTTCTACTTTCTAGTATCAGGTCTGAAGTGGATTTACAAACAAATAGAATTCCCAATATAGAAACCAACAGGAAGTTGAAATTACACACGGCACTTTATGTAATTTAAGTGTCCATTTGCGTATAATGGACTAGGATTTGATTGTGTTAAAACCTCACTGAGCAAAGGCTCCACAACAAAGACAAAACTTTAAACTCTTTGACTCAAGAGACCATATGTCTTTCACCTGTGGCTTTCAATAAATTGTAATCAAAGGGATTTCTCTTTATTCTGGGAATCCAGTCAGGAAGTCAAAAGAAGTCAACGTAATTTACCCCGGAGAGCAATGTTTCTTGTGTATTGCTCATGTGTGATTTGCTTCGGAAGTAAGATTCGTATCAACCTGGAGAAATGCCTAATTGCTCTTTTGTAACTTGCTTGGGGTACCACGACCTTAAATAAAATGTTTAACTCTTGTTTCACATCAAGGGGAGAGAGTGAACTAATAAATCCTTAGGGATTTTCAAGTGTTTGTCTGTGATCCAAAAAAACAGCTTATAATGTTGTTTAAGTTAAAAGCTATTCATTAAGGCTATTCCATTTGACTCGTTTTATTTTTATAGGAAGTGCAAATTGAGAAGATTTAGTAGTATCAATTTATAGTTATTTCTTTATCAGTGCAGCTGTTTTTATTCCTTACTAACTTTATTTTCCAATCCAAGAAACAGTCAATGTAACTGAACTTTTAACTTTTTTTGCAGCCAAAGGACAAATTTCCGTGTAAATTGATAATGAGTAAACAAAGACAATTGAGAATTGGATTCTTTAAAAATCTATAAAATGAATAAAAAAAGTTTTTATTATTACAGTTAAAATTAAATTAAAGACAAAGGCCATAAAATGGTAAAAAACCGGGGTCCGGCTAAATGAACCTGTACCAGGGTAGTTGTTCCTATATATGGTATACCATAATAACCTAAATTTACTATTTTCAACAATTCCATCAACATACATTTCCTTCTAGATTATTTATGTACTATGACGTGACTTATTTTATATGACAATAAAAAAACCAGATACCATAAATGACAAATGGGTGGCTGTCTCAAGTTCTTGTTCCCTTGTGAGTACCAACCTGACCCAACTTTTCATACCACACACACTGATATCGGTCATGTATACATACGAGACTGCAGAGTAGATGTGACGTGACCAAAAATATTTGCACAAAAAATTTCAAACAATCTGTCTAACATAAAATCAATTTCTCTGCCTACTTCACGTACGTAGGTCCTTGCTCACCTCGTATTTTCTTACCCAAACCAAATCCAGTTAAGTCCGTAACATCACATAAAGTCTTATGCTTGTTAAACTCGACCCACAAGTCTTATCATCATTGTGCTACTACATGTATAAATACTATGTACCCTTCATCCATCAAAAAAATCGAATTTAGTTTAGTCATCGTGTAATGGTAATAGTGAAGTCAACACAGAAAAGATGTTTTAGATAAACGACTCAACTACTACTGCAATTTCCTATTCTTATTATGCAGAACCCAAACATATGATGATTGTAGTAGAAGACAAACAAGATGAGATTCTTTTTAGCCCCTTTTTGTGTTCACCCTGGCCTGGCCTTGCCATATGTCATTGAATCTCTGTATATGAATTTTATGAGAATGTATTACTTTATGATTGAGGGAGTGGTAGAAATATTTCAAAGTGGAGATGGATGATTTATAGATGAAAATGGGTGAAAGCACTTGTTGATGAAGGCTTTCCTTTCTCTTCCTTTTCTCTCTCTCTTTGAATGCACTCATACGGAACAATATATCTCTGGAAATCTGAGTCCTTGCTTTATGATGATGATACATGTGCCTGCCTCACTACTACTACTACTGCCCGGGTAGCATTATTATGATAATATTGCAAAAGCGTAATAATAATGTGCTTAAGACACTCACAATACAACATTAGAGATACTATCTCGTTTCACAATAAGAATAATAATAATAGATTTATATAGTAGTATGTAGAATGTAGTATGTATATCATTGGAAAGGATTGTTTAGCTATAAAATGGTAAAACCGGTACTTGTCTTCTGAAGTGGATCTTGGTGATCTATTATTACAAGGGCAGTTGGTATTTTGGCATAAAAGCATGGTGGTGGGAGTAGTAGTAGTAGCTAGTCAAAAGTATTTAGCTCTTGTTGTTGAATGTTATCACGCCATATTTTATTATTACACTTAAGAATATTATATTACTGTAACATAACTTACATAACCCAAACAACTCAGAAGCCATTCTTCACTAAAAGTCTGGAATCAAGATTTGTTTTTGTCATATCTAAACTCATCCGATTGTTGCTGCTGACTATTTTTATCATCATCTTTGAGAGATATATAGAAAGAAAGTTGGAAGTAGTATAGACTATAGTGTAAAAGAGTAGAGTGTAAGAGGATATATATTATTATAATAATATGAGACTCAAGATTGTTTTCTTTGTTGAGAGTTTTATCAAATTATGAGATTGAGATTGTACATTCTCTTAAGTACGTACATACTTAGGAATGTGTATATTGAACACTTCCTTAATATTACATTCTAACATACAAAGTAATATTATATGTTATTAATATTGTCTTTTCAAGTAAAGCAGTAAAAACTAAAGTATAAAGTGAATATATTAAATTGAGCTGTATAGACGGGAGAAAGCGAAAAAGCAATTCAGGACTAGTAGTGGTAGTGGTGGTGGTAGTAGTAGAGGGTTGTGAGAGATATTGCCAAGCGTAGAATTATGGGCAGAGTTAGTAGACTTAGAATACATTTAAGTGCTTTAGTACACTTTGCTTTACACAGAGAATGTGAAAAAGGACAAACGGAAAAGTCACCGCAGAGATAGATATATTATCCAATATTTCATTTTATACCGTAAAGATTGCATTTCGGAATTTGTCGTAAATTATATTCATGTGGTGATATATTATTATTATGAGACTTTCTACCAGCAGCTCACACAAGAGATCTCTTTTCCTCTATGTTATGTTATATGTATCAAATGATAATACTAAATAAAATGGAATTCTACTTGCGTTGCTGTTCATAAATTTTTACAAGTTTTTTTAAATATAAATTTAAAAAAAAGAAGAGTTATTAAGTTGCAGACATATAATTTTTAGTTTGGGTAGGTTGAAAGTTAGCTACGACTGACCTTTTGTAGTTTGACCCTTTGTATATAACGTTTAGTTTGTATTCCTTCGTAGCAATGCATGGGATTTATGATCCTTGTAGTGCGTGTTACTATATATTATATGATTTTCATACAGATGTATACTAATTCTCTTGAGATTGAAAAACTACTCCATATATTATAACTCGAATATCTTGCTTGCTATTTTTTGTGTACAGTACAAAAAAATCCTCCAGAAATTAAATTTTTCTTGTGTGTTTAATTTACTTTTCTATCTAAAGCACCCTATTTCCGTTGCATAATGACCCTAATGCATTTCTCATATGTAAATTAAGTTACTCAGTAAAGTTTTCCTCTTCCTTCCGGTCAATGTCAGAAATTACTACAAAGTGAACTGACCTGCTCTACTATACGATCTTTAGTAGCAATGTATTACTCCCAACACTTTTTTTATATAGAGAAAAAGTCTTTGAATCTTACTTTATATACTGATAGCCCAAACTTACATACCAATGCAAATAGGATGCAATTTATTGCATTTTACGACAACATTATTATTGACATGGCATCCTTTACTGCAATTAGAAAAACTATTAAACATCGTGCAAAGAAAAAAGTCAAAATATAAACCGACAGTGACACCGCTTTAGAAATAGCTATCGACTGATGCAACAATGATGATGATGATGATGATGGTGATGGTACTAGCGGTTCTGGTTGATATGCATTATTTTGTTGTATTTATCTTGTTTTTGTATGCATAAAATAAAATTCCTTCACGAAAAAGCTCACCCTCTTGGAAAGCCCTATTCTTCATGCATGCATTTAGCGTATCTTTCATAGATTAGTGAAACTAGAGATGCATTCATCAGGAATTCAAGACTTGAGGAAGAAAACTATCCCTTTCTCCTCTTCTGCATATAAGTAAGTCGTGTCGTGATCCCCTCTACTCTTCTCTTCCCTAAAGCTTAAAGTAAGAAAATGCATTTTCAAGGAAGAAAATAATAAGACTTAGTAATAATAATAGTCGTGGTGGTGGTGGTAGGTAGGGAGGTAACAGGAAAATGAGAAGAGGTATCAACATATCAGGATAAAAAATAAAAATGCAGTTTTGGAAAATTCCTCCAAAACGTATAAAGATCTATGGAGGAAGTAAACCCAGGGAAATGTATACACCCTACTACTATTATCTATAAGCACATCTTTTGAAAATGTGGTTAAGATGCTTGTGCAATTTTAGAATACAGAATACACCCAGAGTATTTATTCTGGGTGCATTCTCCACTCTTCTAAAGTCTAAAGTAGCTTGTTCCTCATTTCAGGAGTCTAATCTGGAAATAATGTTGTTGAAGAAAGTGGTGAATTCAAAAGGGTGGTAATTTATGATGAAGGGGATGCCAAGATTCAGACTCACTCTTCAAATTTAACCAAAACCACTATATCTCATTCCAGGTGAATAAGTCATGTCAAGTGCAGGCAGTAGGACTAGAAGAACTGCAACTTGCACAACAACTCACAGGTCTCATCATCACTATCACACCACAACCCACCAAGGAAACTCTACAAGGAGAACCAGTATAAACTTAGGAAATGTATGTGTCCCGTACCTTTTGTATACTTGTTTGAAAGCGAGCCTCATAGCCCCAGAGAGACTAGAAAAACTTTGAAACTTTACGTTTAAAAGAGATCCTCCCTGATTCTTGTAGACATAGATAAAAGGCGTTATGGTTAGATTTTAGAATACGAAACTTGAAGAGAGTGCTATAAGGGTTGAAGAGCAAATAGAACGCTGCTGCACTGAAAGTTAAGAATAATGTAATGCGTAGAATCTTTGGGTGCAGTTTTTGTACAAAATTGAAGAAAGAAAAAAGGGACTTTTTCTTATGTGGGTTTGTCAGGATTCGAAATACAAGGAGAATCTCAAATTCAATGTCATTGTCAATTTGACAATGTCAAGATTCAGCTTTAGATCAGAAGGATTTCTATGAAAGTTATTACTACTGCTACTACCATTATTATCTACCTACCTGACTCTGACTTCTTTTGCAAGGGACAAAAAAGTCAAGCCAATCTTTTTGATTGAAATGAATCCCTCTGTATTTCTGCTTTTCTCTTTTTTTACTTTTTGATGACATCTTGAAGTTCGAAAAGTGGATCCATTTCTATAGAAAATTGTATTTCTGTGTTATACAAATGGATAGAAATGGTGGAAGATAGGTTTAAAAAAAAGCCTTAAGCCTTAGGGACCCAACTAGTCGACCCGTAACGAAAGAACTTAGCTACAGGCTCTTGGTATTGTTAGTATGAGTGAATTGTGTGAGGTATATTTTAGGGTGAAACACCCTTGCCTTGTGCACCCATAATACCATTACAACTTATCTCAAAAAGGAAAGTAAGTAGTGGTGGTAGTAGTATGCATTCAATTTTTTGAATCACTTTCCATTTTTTAAGTATTGAAATAAATGCTAATCTCGTTACACACTTTTAAAGCCAGATCCTTTCTGAACATGTTAATCGGGCACATGTGACTGTCCAATTATTTCAACCCTAGTTATTTTCAATAAGATTTAAGATTGAAAATCCTTCCAAACCATACATACAACAGGCACTACCAAACTCCAAGTCATTCTGTATCGAATCTCAACTTCAACTTCATTTCCCTATCAACACCGATTCAAACTTAACTAACTAAACATCCTGTCGGTCTTTTGTAACATATTCAGTATAGTTTACATTACAACAGAACATTATATGCATGTATTATATATTTAGGATATACTCGAAGGGTCATATCGATTTGATTTCCCCTATTTAATTCCTCAACGAGTTGAATACGCTTCTTCATCCGTTTAGTTCTAATCACCCTTCCACTTCACTTACAATACAAAGGTTTTTATCTCTAAGAGTAACATCATATATTATATACAAAACACATGTATATTTACAATTTTAAAAAGCATCTTGTCTATTAAGTTGGCGAATGTGAATTTGCCTTATATATTAAATCGGTTCATTTAATATTGTAATAATATTTTGTGTATTTTTATTCATTCAGGGAGTAAAGTGTAAAAGAACGTCCCGAGAGATTATGAAATATCTCCAAAGTAATGAGTGACACCCTTTGAAAACCATTCTAAAGGTGGATATATACAGTCGGTTTCATTGAAACTATCTTTTCTCTTGTAAAAGTAAAAAAATGCTTATGGGTTGGATTTTACGTTATGCTTGGGTTTGGGTTGAACAGACGGGCTTTTATCGCTCCGTAAGGAATACTAAAGAATATATTTATTATATGTAATGCAAAGAGAACGCTTGTTAATAAAAAGCTGTCGAAATCATTAGGGGAAATCTGTTCTGTACAATTTCAAAAAGTTGAGTCATGGGGTGTTACCTAATTTCAACGAAAATTACACCCCTTATGTAATTATACAAAACAGATGTTTTCTACTGTATTTTTAGTGAAATGTGTAGAGAAATCGGTTGTTTGCTTGCTAGTTTCCCTGTTTCAATATCTTTTCAAATCGATATGTCTAACAATATTTAAGAATTGTATTGGTTTTTTAGTTCAAAAATGTAATTTAGGTTTTTAGTAGATATCTGAATAAAGTTGGACATCATGGAAAAAATATTATGGTATCATGCTAAAAATTATACGAATTTGACTTAATAACTCTTTCTTTGAGTAAATAGCAACAGTTGAAAATTGCAAAAACTTTTACAAGTGTATATGCGGTCTCCAATCGACTTTGAAAAAAATCATCCATTCCCGATTCCACATCACTTTTAGGCGCTGCTATAAGCTCATATGGGTAAAACTGTTCCAACTTGAATTGAAGGGTGCAATGTCTAATTTACGTTTCGGCCCATTAATCTCACCAGCAGTTAAAGTGGTTCGAAGGACAGAATGCTAATGAATGAATGAATGAATGAATGAATTAGAATTGAGAACGTATTCACGAAGTGGATAACGGAAGGTAAAGTAATCAGTCTGTCTTCATTCAACTCATCATCATCATCATCATCTTCATCATCATCATCATTGTAGTAGTCATCATCATCATCCTCAACTTCATCAACTCACCCCCAGCGTCCTTTTCATTTGAAAGCTACTACTACCTGATTTGCAGTGATGCTAGTCGTATTCAAATCTGTCAAAAAAGATGAAGCGTATAAGCTCGGTTTGATAATAAAAATAAAACTAAATGCCAAAAGTTGACTGATAGTCTTGAAAAACGTATAAGAATACAAGTAAAAATCTCCATGAAGATTTTAATTTTTCTCATGAATGGAAAAGTATAAGACAGATGATACCTGACAAGTAGGATTCCATTATTTTTTTCCGTGTCCATATTGCTAATATGTCTTTCTTCTCTCATCTCTCTCTCTCAAGCTAAAAGAAAAATTGGAAATTTTTGAAGGGTGGCTTTGACTTCACTTGGCTTTAGCATTCATTCCACTGTTGCTTGTGGAATATTGTGGATGATTGTATGGCATAGCTGACATAAGATGTATTCACATCATAATAATTCCAATCACCCATACCGTTGTTATACCGTCACAGAAGACCATATCACCACAGACGAGTAGATTTTGAAAATGGCATTGCATTTTGGATTGGGTGGCACAATGAAATATAGCAAAGAGCTAGGACAAGGGCGAATCATTCTGAGAAGACAAACCAGAGACAGAATAATCAAAAGAAGATGCTTTCAGTTGTACAAAGTATTAAAGTTTGGTAGAAGCTACTATCCTGTACAACCCTCTTGTACCGGGCATTGTATTGTGTATATCCAAGATAATGTATAGAGAGAGTGGGCAGAATGAAGTTCTAGATAGCTACCGGGTTTTATTTCCTCAGACACAATAAATAACCCGAAAAAGCCAGGCAGGGAGATAGCCAAGGGAGAATGAATTATGATGGGCTGAATGGAACATTTTTCCCTAGTGGAATCATCAACAGGAGATTTCCCTTGATGAGCTTCATAATGGTGATTTTGTTGCTTGTTTTTCACCCGAGTGGTCATAAGGACTGATAGGAAGTTGATAGTTTCACTTCCTCTATGTTATATTGATGTTGATGTGTGTGTGTGAGTAGTGTGTGTGTCTGGTTCTAGCATATTTGGTAAATGTATTAGGAAATTAAAAGGAAAGCATGGGCATTATGGTGATGATACGTGAATTGAGATTCTGCAAAGGAGATTGATGTGTCCAAAACACTCCTACCTACTATTCTCAGAATTGTCAGAATGAAAGTAGCTCACTTTGAGTTTTATTATTATTAGCTTGAACTACTTTTACGTCTGAAATGAAAATATGATTTGGGTCGTTACATTTAAGGCCGTATGTTTTTCCAGGTGGATATAAATTTATATTGGAATACTCAATTTTCAATACGTCATGTAATAATTTATACAGGATGGCTTTATCTAATATTTAGTAAAACAGATGGCAAGAAAACACAAGCAGTAGTATTCAGTGGAAACTATGAGTTTAGATAAGAATATAATTTTTAAGGTACCATTCATAAGAATAGCTCAAGTACCACGTGGAATCTCATTTTTAATCAACTCAGACTCAGACTAAGATTGCTTTTGATATAAAATAATAATGCAATATTTTTTATGAGATGCTTGTTAGTTTACGAAATTAAGGCATTTAAATTTCACAAATAAGATCTTGTGATTTTGCTTAAATAATTCAAATAATGTCATGAATGAATTCCCATACCTATTGTAAAACTAGCTGAAAGTAGTTAAAAGTTTTAAACATCCATTGAAATTTGTAGATGTGAGTTAACTTTTACCTCTAACGATTGTGACTCTTTTGACAGATACCTTTGTCAACGTTAATCACTACCACTACATTTTATTATTATTACCATTACAGTCATCAATCTGGGTGTAGATTATATAGGGAAATTAAAATAAGCTTATTTCTCTCTGTAGCACATTCATTGAGTACACGTACTAATTCTTTAGTACCCAAATGGCTGAAGGGCGTCACATCTATGGTCAGTCACTTCAAGGCAGATCTATCTTTTCTGAAAGGGAAGAATCATTTGGGACCAAGTTCGACAATAATTACAGTCACAATAGGGAAATGACTTCGAAGTTGGAAACGTGTATAAATTCTGAAACTAAAACTAACTACACTTTACAAACTGCTACTACTCATTGTTCTTATTCTTGTTAGTACTACTTTGAGAGTACCATAGGCATTAGAAAACAGTATATAAAATGTACTCTGACGATGTTAAGTATCACACTGAAGAGTGATATTATTATTGCTAGATTTACTCTTTCACATATGTCTTTGGAATAAATGGACAGATGGACAAGGAGAGAAGACAACTAGGCTGTTATTTTCTGTTGTTTGCTATAATAAAAGTAGTGGTAGTTTGAATAGGATTTTATTTTGGTGAATTGTTGTTTAATGCCCACTCTGACTTTCTCCGTTTACAACTCACTAACAAATATAACCCTTTGTATTCTCTACTGATTAATTTAGCTAGACATTAAATTACTGCTTTGGGGGTAACTGGATGATTATTTTTCCTCGTTAAATCCGAATCTTTCATTTCGGACGTAAATCTACACTTGAGCTGCGTCTCTTTCTCTGTTCTCTTTGTGTCCTAAATAGAGCTCCTAATACAAAGTAATGCAATGATTTTAACTAAAACTGCCCATTAGACAAAAGCAGAACAAAGAGCAAAACCCAGTTAGATAGAGATGACAGGAGGCGATTTATAACAGATCAGAGAGGCTTAATTTTACTAAAGGAATTAATCAAAGCTTATTGAGGAATGAATCTAATGAAATACATACCATATGCATGAATAAATTCTACAAAATCTCAGCCTTTTCGTAGAGAACTATAATCTTTTCAAATTTAAATCTCCGCATGTTTCCAATTGTTCTACTGGTTCAGTTTCGTTATATTATCAAATGTGTGTGGGTTTTATCAGTTACAAAAAACAAGTGTCACGTAGGTATTGTGTATATGCTTACCAAACGCATAGTTAATCCTTCGACGTAGAGCTTAGCAATCCTGGTGCTTCATGTATTTTAATTCAACAATATTTTACAATATTTTACAATGGAGGGGTTTGTGTAGGTGTTCCAAAATATTATATCTTTTTCATTGTCCATTACAACTTTTCTCAGGATATAGAGAATTAATTAAGTCTAAATTATTCATTGGAATTTAACTGAATTTTATTTGTGGGGGTGGACACGTGAAAAAATGAATTTCGGCATACATTGAACACTAAACCGAGAGGTCATATGAAATCCACAAAAAGTTGTTAAAAGAAACATCATATTTTTCCCAATAAAGTGACTTTCACCACACACTTCCTCAACCCAAATGTTAACCTCTTTTAAATAATATGGAATTTTTAATCTTAAGACAAACACTCACCAGCGTTTCTCTACATCTTTTGAAGTAGGTAATAAAAAAGTGAACAAATTTTTAGTCTCAAAGTAAACAGAAAGATCAACAGATAAAAAAGTAAAAATGAGACAATGAACCTTTTAACCCATCTCTTCAGTTTCACTTGTCGAGTTGGTTGTTATTCTTGAATTTGTTTTATAAAACCAAAAATGAAATCTCCGTCGGGAAAAATATTTTATTGAAGTGAATGGAGTATAAACGTTGTTATGATTATTATTATTATTATTATTTCTTCCCGTTTGCCAAAACTTTTAACCCATTCTCTTTTGCAACGCATTTCTCTCTTTCAAACTACCAAATGATACTTTTACTATGTTCATACCCTTTATAATAATAAGAGGCCATTGAAGGCAATAATAGCAGAATTGTAGTAGCACTTACTTACTTCCAAGCTAGTATAAAGCTCAAGTTACAAATAGATAGTGGTCATGGTGGGTCGCAGTGACACGACTACTACTACAACTACGACTATTAAAGAAAAGTGAAAGCTGTAAGTTGGAAGAAAGGCTTTTAGCTCTTTCATATCATATCAGTCTATCACGTAGTTATACATTGTGAAGAGGACAAACGCCGTGGTAGTAGTGGTAGTAGCTAAAGTTGTAGACAGACAGAACAAGATTTCATCTCAAACACTTTAAGAAGTGTTTAAAATGTTTTTCTAACAGGAGAAAGCATTCTCATTTGTTTTTATTGCTGAATCAACTTAATTCTTTTTGGTACTTCTGACTTTCACCCGTAATCTTATTGTGTTGTTTTAAAACTGTACTAAAGTGGGAGCACAGGCATATCACTGTTTTGTACCACAGGATATAAATATCCTATTTTTAATGACACTAAAACAACAACTACTACTTACTGCTCTTTTTCATGGTGTCAATAGATTCACACGCCAAGTTCGTATCCCATTTTAGGAAATGAGTAAGAAAATTGCGTAGAAAATATCCCTATGAAAATACAACTGGTATATTATAGTCATTATTACATATTGCGACAATTTTTTGCTCATATTCAAAAATGGTTTTGGCCATTCGTAGTTAAAACACAAAGAATAAAAGAGGGACAACAAGGAGGAAGTAGTAAATTTGTAGGATGATATGTACTCATAATCTGTAATAATAAAACAGAGATGATTTTAAATGGCCGGATTTGTTGTGGTAGTACTTGTTCTATGTGTGTAATTCAGTAATAGTAATAATACTAAGTTAAATAGTATACAGTAATAATAAACCAACTAAACACGGATATAAAAAAGTAGCGAAAGCAGGGTGTATGTAACAAATTTTTTTAGACATTTTGAATTTTTTTAGAAATTTTGAATTTTTTTAGAAATTTTGAATTTTTTTAGAAATTTTGAATTTTTTTAGAAA
>JAQGAA010001228.1:0-16679 GCA_034696425.1 Isotoma viridis | reverse complement strand
GCCGTTTAAGGCCGGGATTCGATTAACTTAAGACGATGATAAGATTTTGGTAAACGGAGGAGATGAACTGAAAGTGGTATAGTTTATAATCTATGATATGCTCCTGGAACTCGTGGATCAGACATGACCATGACAAGTTATACCCCATTCAAACTAAGCAAGAGAGACACGCACTTTAGAACGTGTCACGTCAATTTGTCTAATTAACTTCGTCTAACGAGTTTTCGTCTAATCTTTATCATCTGAAACATTTTGACTAATATTTTCCCATCGCTAATTCTATTTAGTGCAATATTTTTTCACATCCGGAATTAGTATAACAACAATGTTAATTGTCAATAAGTATGGTAAATCACAATAGTTGAATTATCTGACAAAATCCACCACTCCCACCCAAAAGCTCAAAATTACATTCAATTAGATTACTCAAGATTACACTGAACAAATTTATTTATTATTACGTGAATATTTATAAATTAGGAAAACCATCAAGATTTTAATTACAAGAATTACTCAAATTTGAATAGGAATATACTTAACATTAAAATAGTTTAGTCTTTAAATCCAGATATTTCATTACCTTTAACATTCCACGGTTCTTAAATTCTACATGTAGAGAATCAACTATTGGAGGGAGTCCACACTTACGAAAAGGAAGATCTAGTTTCCTGCTTTTGTCTAAACGTAAAATATTCAAATTTCTTGATTAATACAAAATTTTTAAATCAGAAATAATAACAGTACAAATCCAAATTGAATTGGTTTACCTTTTATGTTTGAAAGAAGTGAGGGTGTAATTGAGCTCAAGCTAAATCATGTTTTGCCCGTTCAGTTATTGTCCATTCAATCCATTTCTGTACTTGTAAAATATCATCGTCATCTTCCTCTAAATCTGGGTTATTTAATCTAAATGTGTAAACTCTATTAAATAAATCCAAGCACTCGTCAAACCTTGAAAGCTTCAAGTACTCTTGAGCTACTAAAAAAATAACATCATAAGCATCTTCATATTCAGATTCCACACCAGAAGAAAGGATTTGAATAGCTAACGCCAAACGTTTGTCGTACAGTTTGCTGCTTAGTAGTTTTTCTGTCTGAGCATTCAAAACTTTAATTATTAAAGGATCATTGGGAGGGAGTTTTTTCGAATGTGTTTCAAAATCCTCTCAAAATCTTGTGTTTTTAATATTCCCAGGAAGTTAAAACGAGCATATTTTCCGCACATTTCTGCTCTTGTCATTTTTTCCCAATCACAGATTCGAACTTGATTCCGTTTTACTATTAAGGACTCCTTCTCTTCTAACAATGATTCATTTTTTTTGTAATACTCACGGACTTGACAGAATAATTCCTCTCCTCTCTCCTCCTTAGCCTTTTCAAGAGTTTCGGCTAGTAAAAGCTTCAAAGTTATTGTGTTGCTATTTTCATCTTCTGAATCTCTCATCTTTTTTTGAAGGTACTTGTCCAGGATTTCCTCCGGCTTTTCTCGATTCTTGTTAGGAATGTATGTTCGATAAGCTGCCTCGTACTCATTGTCGTACTCAGAATTCAATATTTGTTCACACAAATCATTGGATTCTTTGTGTCTTCCTTGTTTGCTTAACTTTTTGGCCAATTTGTTCTTAATGTGGCAGACCAATCCCTTCTCGTTCACAAAATACTCCAGATCTAGATGTAGATTATGTGGAAGAAATGAGTAAAAATCCAAACGGTAGGAATGGCTTGAAATCATCGACACGTGTTCCTGCACCCCTGAAACGTCAATTCCATTGAATTCTTTCTTTGCCCAAATATTTAAAACCGCTTGGAGTAACTCTTTTGAGTATTTTTCTTCGTTTTGTCTCATTTGCTGTTGAGTTAGGAGATGGACGCTTAAAATGGATTTGTTCTTTTTGGCCATAGAATAACTTCTTATTGATTCAAGAGCCTTTTTAAACTTTGTATCATCTTTTGAGTCTGTTAACTTCATTTCCTCACAAATCTCCTTTAATAAATCGCATTCAATTCCATCTTGTTCCAAATAAGCCAACACTTGCAAGATTTTATTACAAAGAAGAGAATGATTCTTCAATTTCTGGAGAATTAGCTTTGAAGTTGTGAGAGCTGAAATTGGATATTCATATCTTTTTGGATCTAGAGCGTCTATTCGCTGGAACTCTTCTTTGTATTTAGAAAGGTTGTAGTCTGGATTTGAATGCCCTTTGAAAAATGCTGCGCCTTGTTGTAATTCCAAAGGATAATTTAGACGTAAACGGACACAAATTAAATGCATTTCTTCTA
The DNA here is from genome assembly GCA_034696425.1 of Isotoma viridis. NCBI lineage: Eukaryota > Metazoa > Arthropoda > Collembola > Entomobryomorpha > Isotomidae > Isotoma > Isotoma viridis. The sequence continues at coordinate 14,399 of JAQGAA010001228.1, read as the reverse complement.
ACTCTGTTAAAGTATCCACAGAATTATTTAAAATGATTTTAACTTGTTCGTCATCAAGAGGAGGAAGTTTCATCATTCCTTTCTTAAATTTTTTTGAGTCTCTGATTGTGACAATTGTAAAAATGTGTTCACGTGCTTTCAATATTTCCATGATATGTGTTGCCTCCGAACTATCAAGCTCCATGTTATCAATAACAAGTATGAGCTTTGAGCCATTGTTGTCTAAGTCCAACCACACATTATCTAACAAGTATTTAAAATACTCAACTAAACCTTGTTTTTCTCTTTTGAGATTTAATTTGAATGCCAGGGATGAGACGGAATGTTCCATTGTTTCAATTTTGTCTCCGTGCAACCAAATCCTACTTATATTTTTGTTGTTCATTTGGTGGAGGAATTTTCTGCATAATTCTGATTTACCGGACCCACCCAAACCACAAATTATTAGCAGATTCTGTCTATTACTTTCGTAGATTGAGTGCAGTTGATCTAATTCTTCACTACGGCCAGTGAAATATCTGCAGGGTTTTAGGATTCCAAAAGAAAGACATTTTGTATGTATTCCAGCAAATGCGTGGGCTCTGATGGGCAGGTTTTTGATGGAGTTTTTCTGATTTGTTTCTTGATTCGGTTCATCTGAATCAATTAAAAAGTAAGTTTTTAAATTAAAAAAGAAAGAGAGCTATTGTAAGGTTTTACCTTGTTGAATGTTGCTTTCTTGAATAAGGTTTTTTGGCTTATCTGGAGGGATTGGCACATGTGATTGATCTAATGAAGGTTTATAGAATTTCTCTTCTATTGTTGTGCTAGCAAAAACTTGAATAGGATTGATAAGGTTGTTTGCGGATTCTGTGCCGGAGGAAGTGGATGGGAAAGCACTCGCTTGTTCTGTCCTTCCTTTTCCTGATTTGGATGGGAAAACTTTGCAACTTTCAAATGCAATCATGCAATCTTGCCCAATTTTTTCAAGTTTTCCTACAATCAAAAAGTATTTTTTATGTGCACATGATATGATGTTACAGAATATCTTATAAAATGAAAGGAACCTTTAAGTAGTCCGCATTCCAACTCTCCTAATATTTCAATTAATTCTGATAACTTTCTTTCCCGAGTTCTGCAAATCCAATCCGACAAAATGCCTACAAAAACCTTATAATACTGGCCATCTTTAATTTGGTTTTCCCATTGTTTTTTACTCGTGGCATCCGGGGCGAATTTGTCACAAAACTCGGACCAAATCTCTAAAAGACGGGGATCTTTTTTAAGAATGTTGGCTAATTCCGAAACTCCTATTTTTGAATAATTGGAGTGATTTGAAGCCATATTTTAACACATTTTTAGCCGGTATTAACTATTCACATTATATTTTGGTTTTTCAACGGTTTTTTTTGTGCACAAGTAAAAGAGAAATGAAGTGTTGTGCAAAATTGGTGGCTAAGTTATCTATTTTACTATGGGTGTTATGTTATGAGATAAGACTCATTTGTCATGCACTTACGTCACATATATTTGCAGTTTTTGCACATACTTATTCCCCTTATATATTCAACTACTTTTATCATTTTTCAATTGGGATTTACTAATTTAAATTAAATCCATTCTTATCATGTTTTATATTCCAAACGGAGTAATTAATAATGCAATGCTCCTTCCACTCCATGTATTTTACAGAAATAAACAAAACCCGGATGTTGCATCCTATCTATAAACCATAAATCAATTTTTGTTCACACTTTGGAAACCAAGCCACATTTAATATTATTTAACTTTCCTTTCATGAAACATATTACATGGAAATTCATTTGCATTTTTACTGCCTCTTAGAAATGCTATCAAACATGAGTTTTAATTAATAAATGCAAATAGATTCAAGTTTTTATTAAAGTTTTATATTAATTTATTGTGATAATATGAGCAGAGAGTATTGTAAGTAATGACTGTATAGAGGTAGATGTAAAGTCTACTTGTAAATTCATAATAAATTAAGATATCACAGTTTGATTGGAGTGTTGGCTTATCCAGAGAGAGGACTCATGTCCAGAACTACTTTCTCGTTAGAACTGAGCATTCCTATTGTAGGGTAAAATCCACCTCGGGGAATTCTCACTTCTTTTAAACCCAATAGTCGTCCGTTTCTCATAAAAAATACCTGGAAAAACATAAAGAATACACGCATTTCAGAGTAAGGAAAGCAGTGTGTGATTTACAAACTTACTTTGACTCTGTCTGGATAAACTTGATTTTGATTATTCCACCAAAGTTCGTCTTCGCTGTCACTGCTACTTCCTCCTTCAGGCACATTTCCCATCCATTCAACGTAATTTCCTCCTCCTCCCAAATACTTCTTTTTGCCACTCATTTGAGGAAGGATTCCTCCGTCCAACTCCCAAGGCCATCCAACATCTTCATAGCTAAGAATGCATGGAAATGAGTACAAATAAGTCCCTTAAGATGAGGTCAAAGGTCATACCTGGAATGATTTGGGGATATTGGTGGGAAAATGATTCCACATCCAAGTACATCGTGAAGAGAGCATCTTGGTCCAAGGGGTGTGCCTTGTCCACTCCCAAGAAAGATTTTTCCATCGTCTGCATGATATGCTATGGAACCACGATTCCAACCTGGATGTTTGTACACTGGATAATCCTGTAACTCAATAAGGGAACAAAACTATTATTTAATAAAGGGAATTGACCTTTGACCTTATAAGGGAGAGTGACCTTTCTAGCTAGTCCTATGGCGATGTAGCATCTGTCTCCAGGATGAATGATTGTAACTTCAAAGTAGTGATTGGCTGGAGTGAGTGGAGTGTTTGACTGAGCCAATCCATTGTCCGTTATTGTCTTTCCACTTCCAATGTATTCCATCATCTAAGAAGAAGAAGCCCTTAAGTACTACCTCTATTTAATTATATGTATAGAGGGGACTTACACAGCCATTGATTCGGATGTCATGAAGTCTTGTCCACAAATCCTCACACGTGTCAACAGTCATAGGAACTTCACCGGGTGACATGTCAAATCCAAATATATTTTTTTGAATGAATCTTTGATGAAGGTCAGAGGTCAACTCCTCTTCTTCTTCTTCTTCATTCTTTTGTGGATGGGATGATGATGAGTGTGGGATTGGATTCTTACTACGATCAAACTCATCTTCTTCCATACCCACCGCAGTTTAAAAAGTCCTAAAAAACAATAAATGTATCAAAGATTAAATTGCACGTGTATTTAAGGTAATACGAGAGCCTTTTCCTACTTGACAGTTACAAAGAAATCCCATAATATTAATATTTAGAGTAGATAAAAAATATAATCTTTGGCTTTGTAAATTATTCCTCGATAAAGTATAAAAAGATTTTAGATTATTCTACATCCATTTCTCAAATTCCTAAAATTGCATTCTCCTGGGAATAGAGTTACATGTAATTTCTAGAGTATAAAGAATAAGTGATCGTGGCTATTCCTCTTATTCCATCTGAAGAAGATATCATTTAAAAAAAACTGTAATGTTTAATGAACTAAAGAGATTGGTTGTAATTGGATAGGATAGGAAGAATAGTCGGCTATTATTATCCTAAATTGTGAGCGTGGAATTCTGGTGGAAAAATAAACAGTATGGTATGATAATAGTATGGATAAGGTAGATGCTATTCATGAATAACATGGAGGAAATACTGCCACAGTCATTTTCTTAAATCCTAAATGTTTTACCAAATATAATAATAATTTGCTTGCATTCTCTGGCCAGTTTATAAAACTTTTATCTTCCTCCCACAAAACTCTTAATTTAAACGTCTTTCAAAATTAAAGGGAGAAAAGGAATAATTTGAAAGATTCTTCAATTATAATTAAATACGAATAGAAAATTAATATTATGCCAAAAATTTGGTTTTCTTTTACGCATTTATTTGGCAAAAATGTAACAAGTTGCATCTAAAGTAGAAATTTCTTTGCATTCGCAACTTTTCTTGTATTTTTTCAATTCATTAATCGTCTTTTTAGCTTAATTAGCAAACTATTTAACTTTACAAAATAATATAAATATTTAGCATTAAAAATCTCAACTTTTGAATTCATAAATTTTTCAAATTTAGTTTTGTTGGATATGAAAGGAAGAAATAGCAAAATGGTTTAATGAAGTTAATTTTTGTAAGTTAAATGCGAGGATTTAGAGAATATTGTAAAGATAGTGGAATTGACTTACCATTAGTTAAGAGTCTTAAAAATGAGAATGTGAGAAACTCCACAATAGAGTCACTCTACACAGAAAAACTAATATTCATTATAATATAATACACACTCTTGTAATTCTATCATTTATTAATTAATCTATTTCAATAAAAATTTAAATTAATTGCACAGAAGTATAATTTAAAGTTTATAATAAAACCCTAGTTTATGGTAAATTAAAAAAATAGTTTAAATGATTAATTATGGAGCCGTTTAATGTGTAATGGAAGAAGGCTTTAATAAAGTTTTTCGAATGTTTTAAATGCTTATGTGGAATGTGTATTTCTGGTTGTTTGTTTGGAAATGGGATTTATCCCGGTAGGAGAGAAAGATGTGGAAATCGGAAATAACCGAAATATTAGCTATTCGGGGAGATTCTACATAGACAAATATATATAGAGAATATAGAAATTAATGATAAATATTTATTTGAATAGGGATTAATAAGAATGACCCTTCATCATTGTTCCATATAACCTTTTGTTGCCCTCTTGATCCTTTATTTGCGTTTGCATAAACTCTCGCATGCATCATATAAGATGATTATGGATGTGTATTTGTGTTGTATTTATAGATGCATATCTTCCTATAGAGAATGTTTAATTTATTAGCCTCTCTGGTGGACACTATATGCGCTTATATCTCATCTTGCGAATGAATCTTATACTCTAGAGTTTTACATATAGGAAAGAGTTAGGTCTGGAAATATTAAAGAGAGAACAACCACTGAACAACTAGCGAAACACACAAGTATTTATATACTCTTAAAATATTGAGGTGAAAGGTTAAATGCACATTGAATATTTAAAAGAGTGAGAGGTTAAAGGGATTAAAGGGTTAAAGGGAGGATTTATCAGTTAATTGAGGGAATTGAGGGAAGAAATAAGTGTTGTGTGTGATTAAATATTAAATTGTGTTGTAATATAATTATAGAATTGGTAGTTTGCAGTTGAGCCTGAGATTATTACACTCTGGGCAAATACATTTTCTATACAAGAGATTTAGTAAATAAATGAGAATGTGTTATGTGAGATATTATTGACAGGTTCTACTATTGGACACAGCCGACACAGGTGAGTCAATATTATTATAGGATAGCCCTTATAGTTATTATGTGATCCCTTAGGGATTGTTGAGTAGGGTTTAAAAGGTGATCACATCTCTCTCATGGTCATCTCTCACATCCTCAGTCTACACTAATCCAACTATTTACTTCATCATTCAAATATATAAATATTATCAATTGCAAAAGATTACAAGAAAGAGGAGTGAAAGAAAGCAATATTTATTATTCTACAAAATATTGGAATTATATTTGTGTGTGTGAAATTAAGGGAAAAAGCATTTATCACTTAAAATTGGCAACAAGTTTAACAATTAGTAAATCCACGCACCATTCATTCCCAACACCTTGTAGTGAGCTTATCTGTCTACTAACTCATCCTACTAACAAGATAACATCTCTTATCTTAAGTATACATTCTAGTTCAAGCCCATACTGCAGCTACGATATTTTAAGCACTTTAAAGTCATTTAACTATTTAAAGCAAACTTTAACAGATAAAAATAGCACATTATTTGGATTTAATGAATCATTTATTTCTTTAGCCAATATTTAGGCAGAGTAAATTAAAGATAACCTACTTTTTTTAAAGGATAAGAGAAATGATTGAACTTGAAAAGGTTTAATTGTTTTTCCTTGTTTAGTGGGATAATGCAGGGAATGGATGTGGGGTCAAATGTCAAGGCATGTGAATTTGTTACATAATGAGGGTTTTGTGGTTTATCCTTGTTGTTGTTCACTGTGATTGTTGTGATTGAAGAATCCGGTTTATCCCTCTGTGAGAGAGTAACGGTCAATTGTTGACGGCATAAACTGGTTATGCATTTACATTAAGAGGCTTCATTGCATCTCACAATTAACAAGGTTAAACTAAACTCATATAGATTCAACTTTATAGAGAAATAGTTTGGGTTCAACAGTCAATCCTTACTTACATTCACAGCCATCCACTCTTTAAATATAAACAAATCCTTTCTTTAAAAAACCATTTCTAAAGGCTACAGCAAAGAATTAATTAATTCAAAAACTTTAATTTATAAAAGTTAATGGCAAATAGTTAATTACATTAAATCAATTTAAACTAATAATATCGTTTTGTTTTCATTTTTTTAAAGAAAACTAAATCAAGATTTTGGACAAGTTGGATTTTTGCATAATTTGTGTATGGATTTAATTGTGGTGCTTGAGGGAATGCACCCTTCTTTTTCAGAATGACGAGCACAAAGTCCATCCCTTATTCCATCATCTGGATTAAACAATGGCACAACAATCGCTATACACATTTATCTATTAATTCCATAAGAAGAAACAATTAAAAAAAGAGTTTTGAATTGGGAATGATGTCAGAGTTCAAAGGGTCCATCCCTTTCCAAGGGACTCTGTTCATTCCAAATAGAAGATTTTATTTGGCAAGATCCCTTCACTCACGAAGACGCTACTGTAAAAAAATACTCCAGGTGAGTAGATTTCATTTTAGTATTCTTGTTGGTACTTTTAGAGGTGAAAGGTTAAGTTGGTTTTTATTTGTTTAGGGAATCGTGGTTATGATTCTTTTAGTGACAATTGGACTGAATCTTGTGTTCATTCTTGAAACTGGCAGAAGACTTAAACATCAGCAACAACATTTGGAACATCATCTTCAAGGTCTGTTTTTAATCACCTTTGACCTCTGTGTGGGTGTGGACTAATATTAAATGTGTTAAATGCAGGGTCAGAGGAAGGGGTCAAAGTTGAGCGAAGAGTGTCAGGAGGAGGATGGAGTGACAGTCTGGAAACTCATTCAGGCGCACGCACTCTCTCCATTGAAGTTTGGTCAAGTCAATCCAGAGTTGCTGTCACTGTGGATGGAGCAACTGTAAATATAAATTTATAATCCCCTCTGGGGAGTTATTATTTATACGGTTTGTTATTGCCTGTAGATCTTGGAAGATGGTGAAGGAAGTAAAAACCGTGGAATCCACGTGTTGGTGCTAAATCAAGCGACAGGGAGTGTGATGGCTCAAAGAGTTTTCGACACTTATTCCCCCCACGAGGACGAAGTGATGGTTCTTTTTCTAAACATGATTGCACCTGGAAGACTTATCATCTTTGCTATCAAGGACGAAGGAACATTTCAAATGAAAAGTGGCGCAAGAGATGTTCTTAGTTCACTTGGTTCACTCAAGTCAAAGAATCTTGGCTGGCGTGACATGTGGGCCATGGTGACGCATAAGAGTGACGGACTTAAACCTCTTCGTCCTGCTGCCGAGAAATATACAAAAAGTAGCGAATTCCATAGTTGGGGTGCGCCTGTTTATCTGCGAGTGCAAGTGCCTCTTGTCTCCCTCCAAGAAATCCAATGCGATTGGGAGTCGCAAGAAGAGAATGAGCGGAGAAGAGAGTTTTGTAATCATATTGAAGGATATGGAAGTGTTTGTAGTTGTAATGATCCTGCGCCTTTGTTCTTTAAAAGAGCGCCTTCCGCGCTTCTTGGCAATCGAACTTTGGATATCCCTGTGGCCGTTATTGCGAGTAATCGTCCGCATTATTTGTTTCGGATGTTGAGATCCCTGTTGAGTGCTGAGGGATCTAATCCCGCTATGGTCACTGTTTTTATTGATGGATATTATGAAGAACCGATGGCTGTGGCTAGACTTTTTGGACTCAGGGGAATTCAACACACGCCATTGGGAACGAGAAATGCGAGAATTAGTCAACATTATAAAGCGTCTCTTACGGCTACTTTCAATATATTTCCTAGGGCAAAATATGCTATCATTGTGGAAGAGGATTTAGATGTTTCTCCCGATTTCTTTACGTGAGTTGGGTTGGGATTTAATTGTTGGCTTAGTTAGTCGTATGGGAATTAATTGTTGTGGGTGGTTTAATTGTTTGTGTAGATATTTTGGACAAACGTACGGGCTTTTGGAACAAGATTCTTCTGTTTATTGTATTTCTGCGTGGAATGATCAAGGATACGAACACACGAGTGCTGATCCAAGTCTTTTGTATCGAGTAGAAACAATGCCTGGGCTGGGTTGGCTCCTTAAGAAATCTTTGTATAAACAAGAACTTGAACCTAAATGGCCAACTCCGGACAAGGTATGTGGACACTTAAAGTGACCTCAATTAGAATGACCTTTGACCTGAGTGATTTGTGTTTAGATGTGGGATTGGGACATGTGGATGAGACTTGGTGAGATTCGCAGAGGAAGAGAATGCATTATTCCAGATGTTTCTAGAACTTATCATTTTGGTGCGTCTGGACTCAACATGAATTCTTATTTTCAAGATGTTTACTTTAAGAAACGTTCTTTCAACACTGCGCCTTCCGTCCCTCTTATTGACACGCAAAGGTAGGCAACCACACCCACCACGTGTAATTCCCTTATTAGAAGTTTATGAACTTTGTTGTTTCTTTTTAGCATGAAGAAGGATAATTATGAAGGGACTTTGAGGAAATTGTTGGCTGAAGCGAATCTCGTGGATCACAGCAAATCTCCTTGTGAAGTTAACTTTCTCCCCCACACGAAGGTACACTCGTTAAAATAGAAATAACTATTTGTATTAATTAATGAAGTAATTAATGAATTGATTTTGATGGTAGGGGGATGTTTACGTAATGTATATTAAAATGGAAGAACCTAGAGATTTCACCACGTGGCTGCAAGTTGCAAAGGTAACCAAATTAAATTAAAATAATAACTTTAAAAGTAAATTGTAGGGAGTTTAATTAAAAAGGAATGACTTTGTTTTAGTGTTTTAAAATTTGGGACTTGGATGCACGGGGCTATCACCATGGACTTTGGAGAATTCATTATGGAGGGAGTCAGCTGTTAGTTGTGGGTGTGCCTCAATCTCCTTACTCGTAAGTTTATCTAAATATATTTTAATTCTAAATAGAAGCCACCCCCTAGAGTTAAATTAAGAAAGTGTTTGTTTTCAGCTCTTACAAGCCATCAGAAGTGACACCCATTTATTTAGAATCGGGTGGAACTGGTGTGGGTGGTCCTGGAGGGGAAAATAAGGAACCTCGAGGTTATTGACCTTTCTCAAAGGACACTTAAGGCTCATCATTGTGATATCAATTTATTGCCATCTTATTTTTAAATCAGCCATTTTGGGAAATATTTTAGGAAATATTTAAAAACTCACTGTGATGGATTTGTGTTGTATTTATTATATGGTGATGCTATAGCCACACCCATCTGCATTTAAACTCTTCCATTTAACTATGTGTCCCCACCCTAATACAAGTATACGACCCATATTTAAGTTAACCTCTCACCCCTATCGTCCTTTATTTATTATCCTAACTGTGTGAGGGGGAGGAGTGGCAGCTAATATTTGTTTATGAATGATTGCGTGTGTTTGGTGCCATGAACGGAAAGTTGTTGTCTTTTTAAAACATACACATTTGTTATATTTAGTAATTAGTAGAAAGTGAGTAAATAAATAATTAATTAAAACAAAAAATAGAAATTTGTTTATTGCTCTCTTCATATTTGATGGGATGCTATTCATAAATGTGTGGCCAGAAAACAGCCCTTAGCTTGGAATTTGAAGTAAAAAACCCTTTTTCGGCCTCCCAATAAAACAAAGAGAAAGATTGAGGCCCTGAGTGAATCCATTCCAGAGCAAAAAGCATTTCTTTTTTATAACGACTAAAGATGAATGGGGAATTATTGTTTTTTGTGTGAGTGTGACAATTCTTTGATAATGGGGGAATGGGTGTGACCAACTTTTTTATTTTCTTTTGTTTCTGATAACATTTTATAAATTCTAATGCTATTGGAATTTATAAAATATTAAAAGAAAAATAGGTTTTTATTCACTGACATATGTGATTATTCATAACTGGCCATCATAATTCTATTATTTTGTTTAGAACAACATTTCCCATCATCATTTTCATAATTAGAGATAATTCCACACAGCCAAACCATTGACTAATTTTTTTCAAAATTATTATTTTTTACACACTTTTTTTTTAGATTTGAATAAAATTAATCCATTTTTTTATCATGTTTAAAAAAGAGTTTTGAAATGTAATGTGAATTTATATTTAAATGTTTGAGTTTTTGTTTAATTGAATTTATGCTTTTCTATCTACTTGATGCGTTTATTTATTTAGGGAGTGAGTGGAAAATGCATTAGAATTCTTATGAAATGCATTAGAAAAATGCTGAATTTGCTTTAAGAAAAAATAGGATTTTTTCCTAGAGGAAGTTGAAAGGCTCGGAGTTTGGTGTAAGATTTTTTGTTTTGGGAACTGTGAAGAGATTTATTTAATTCATGAGATTCATGAAGGATTTGCATGCAATGGATTGAAGTTCATGTAAGTTTATAGAGAAATCATTGTGCAGATATTCCAATTGTATTTGTAGACAGAGATAGCAGTTTTTGGTTGATTTATATGAGAATGAGTCAGAGACGAGAACCTTCTTCTTTGCCTCTACAACTTTATAAAAAACGGAGTAAAAAAACCTGAAAAACCTTTAGCAAGTGTGGCCGCAATTCATAAATAACATGATCAAGTTTTTTGATTTTCTTCACCTTTGACTACTGACCTGAGGAAACCCTTTGACATGTTTTTATATTTCCTTGTAAATACATGGGGAAATAATGAATTGGATTGAGTTGCGTTATTTGTGAATAGTTTGTTTGTGTTGCATCATCATCTGCTCATTCAGAGTGCACACTCTCAATAATAAAACATACTTCAAATACTTCAAAACAACAAGGCAATATATTCATACTAAAAGTGGATAAGCTTCCATCTTATCTCATTAACTTCTTATCCGAGTTATGAAGAGAAAACTCTAGTAGTGTAATAATGAGTAGCATTTAAAAAATGATAATTAAATAATTCAGCTCTCTCTCTATCAAATGACAACAATGAAAAGGATTCTCTCAAACACATTTCAAAACACTTGACAAAGTTGTATTCTAAATATTTTAAAAAGTGCAAAAGTGATCACAAAAATGGAGGAAAATCTCACACAAAAACAAGTTAGAAACATTTTTTCATTTTTCATTTTAAAAAATATAGAATTTCCTTTTTCGAATCTTATTTGCTAATAAATTTCAATTTTTATTTATTAGAAAAGAGTAAATAAAATTGGGGTGTTTTTTGTAAAACTTTAAAACAGATTGTAGCGTATTTGGATTAAAATAAATCTGTTTGTTTATGTTATTTTTGCTTTCCTTGGATTTGAGTGTATTTTTAAATTTATAAATATTATTATGGATAAGAATTGAAGGAAATTTGGGAATTTGTTTTAATGTAGGATAAAATAAGATTTTTCATTTCATTGATTGTTGTTAATTAATTGAAAAATGAATTTAGTTTGTTGGTGATGGAGTTGACTCTGGGATTGACTTGAGTAAATTTAACATTGTGGACTTTGTGCTTGAGGGGGAGGAGGCCACTTTGTTTGAAACTCTGAGTGCAGTTGAATGTATTGACTCATCTCCTATGTCATGGGATAAAACAACCACACCCACTCATCAAATGAAACCTTGGACTGAGCAATAGTAAGTCTAGATTTAAACTATTTCTTTAGTGTGGTTAGTGTGGAAGCTCATTTATCTTGAAAAACACTCTTGTTACTCTACGTGACAATCTCTCCTTTTGGTTAAAAACTTTAGGCACATGATAAATGCTAGGGTTGTTTTTGTACGTAGGAATTAAACTCATTTTGAATGGATGGGTTGCCTAATTGGTAGAATGATTCCGTGTGTCATGTTTCTTTGGATGTATTAACATAGAGAGGCCTCACACAAGGTTTCATCCTTTATTAAAAAAGAAATGCCACACTCTTTATCTCACACCACAATAAAAGTAAACAAAACTATTAACTGAAATGTAAGATGACACTTGGAATATTATTGCCGTCTTACAAAGTGAAACCATTATCTTCTCTCCATATACACTCATTAAACCCTGGACAAAGGATTTGGACACATGGCATTTCTATTGAGTTAGGCATTCTTAAATAAACAATTAAGATAAACAATTTCCGGTCTCTTTCATAATTAATATCTAAGAATGGATTCATTGAGGTTATTTACTTGGCTATTGAATGTGCGTCTCAGAAACAACAGAACATTTGCACCATTTTTAGATTGTGTATTGGGATGGAGAAATTGAGAATGAGAGACAACTCTTCCCAGTAATCAGATAACAAGAACAAAAGCAATGAGATAAAAGAGTTTCTCTAAAATCATTTCATTTATAAGTGGGCATAATAAATTAGTTAATTAAATTCTAGGCAAGAGATTCAAAATGAAAGAATGTTGAGGTGGGTGACCTTGACCTCCCCCTCCTACCATGTTGAGATAGGTTAGGGAGTTGACCTTTGACCCTCACTCTTCCTATGCATCTTTAACGTGTAGCTAATTATTATTATTGGCTAATATAGGGAATGGGATATACTCTGCTACTACTGGATAATCTTAACTTGCACATCTCTCTCATACGTAATTTAACGTGTTCGGAATGTTTATTCACACACCCAACACACACTGAGTCCAACTAAAGGCGCATTCACAAATCATGATCACTGTGTGCATCACTCTGTGCATATAAAGAGTAGCCATGCTTACTCCTCAATGTTGTTTGTGAATAGACCTTAAGTCGGGATGTTGTTTAGTGGGATGGCTCTTCTCTCTCTTGCTAAGAATAGATCATTCCAAACGCACACTAACTACTAATAAGTCGCACACTCGACACTAACCAACAAACTTACAATAAAAACATTTTACCTAACAACCCATAAAAACCAAACAAAATACTTCAAACACTTCTCTTACTTGCACTAATTATTAATTACTCAACAACAATTAGTAACTTACCGTGTAGTTAAATACTGTCAAAGGCACAATAAGGGATTGAGTAGACGCTTCGAGGCCCAAGGGCTCTCATCCCACGTGTCCTCTCTCTTATTCACTTTATTCTAAGAGCGAGGTTTGGTGGGTGTGGTTTAGGCCCCATGGAGGCTTGTTTCCACTCTTTGTCTCTTGATGTAGCGCGAGGGGTCTCAAGTGCCTCTTCTGCCCCTCCGCAACAGCAACATAATTCCAATTTAAATAATGCTAATACTGGTCCTTTGTACGCTTCTTCTGCTCAGCCTCTACAAGGAAGAGGGGAATGGATGAGTGGGTGTGGTTATCCCAATCAGTTATCCACTCAGGGATATTTGCATCTCACTCCACAATCTCATAATCCCACAAATACAAATAATCAATTCTTTCCAACCACTCAAACGTAAGCCTATACGCTCAAAACTCTCTTTCCAAATATAAGTCTCTCTCTTTATTTATTTGCAGTGTTTCGTCAAGTAGCGTGAGCAGAAGTGGACCAGCGCTCCGAACGCTTTCAAAACAAGAACTCCAGCGTCGTAAAACGCTTGAGGAGACTCGACGTGAAAAAGAACTTGAAAGAAAGCCAAGTATTGTTCAATCGACTCCAGTTGATCTTCCGCCTTTTTCTACTCCGCCGGATGTTCAAGTTTTACCTAAAGATGTATTGCAAGTTGCCACTCGACTAGAGAATCCCACGAGATATCATATCCAACAATGTGTACGAAATAACATTGCGAGATATGCCCAAGAGAGTGGAGGGGGAGGAGGAGGATCACATCCCACTCATCTTAGTTTACATGGAGGCAGTGGAGTGGGAGGAGGACTAGGAGGTGGTGTGGGATCAGCTCCTCCCACTATATTTCGATCTGCAGCTACTCCGTTGAGTCCATTGGGAGGTTTGGGAGGAGACTCCGGAGTGCCTCCTTCTCCAGGACCCACTATCAGTTCTGTGGCCACCAGCATCACTAGCGGATGTTCCGATAATTATGAACCTTTTGGAAACAATCAGGACATTGTAAGTCTCTTTCTTATGCGTTCTTAAGGGCACTTAAGGGTACTTGAAAGAGTATTGTTTGGCGTAGAACACGATTTCGTTGTCAGAGATCAACGAGATAATCTCAGGAGATGGGGAAGGGCTGTTCACAACTTATGCAACAAATAACAGTGGAGTTGCCTCTTTGCCTCCGAAATCCGGTGGAGGTGGATTTGAGGATTTTACTGGAGGAAGCGCTTCTTTGGATTCACCCAGAACACCAAACTCT
>JAQGAA010001227.1:0-16689 GCA_034696425.1 Isotoma viridis | reverse complement strand
GCACTAATTCAAAATCAGTAATTATTTAGAAACAAAATGCAATTAATTTTGAAATCAGATCTGTCAGTCTGTTATTATCAGGGATCAAATAGGCCATTGCATTTTTCTTCGACACTTAATTAATTTCTTGTTGGCTGGTTGGCTCATATCGAAAATCAATTGTTCTTTATAGGTATCGGGCTATAAATTGCATCCCTGGACTCATCTGTGTCTTGTAATTGTATGGTGTGTGGTGTTTGACTGTTCAGGCTCAAGTTTAAAAAATATAAACTGGAGAATACTGGACTTCAAATCCATAAGCATCTAATCTTGCTTTTGGGAAGGGCATTGGCTAATTTTGCCTCCCTACATCTACCCTATTCTGTATCTGACTCTTAACACTTGTGTCCTAATGTCCTATTTCGTCTCTCAGTTTTAAGACTAAAAGTTAATATTCAAAACGTATTTGACTGATCTGCCTCGAACGTCTCCATTTTAAATTACCTAAGTGATCGTGATTTTTTTTTGCCGACGACTTTTTTAAGAAATAAATTTTTCTGGAGTTTTTCTGGTCAAGCACAATGTCCACTCTGACGCACTCCTTCAGCACTGATCATGCTTCTTGGTGAATAGCTTAAACTGTTATTTAACTCTTTCTGTATATTATAAATATTGCAAGAGCGTAATACTCTTTTAATGTCTTAATATTATTATAATCCGTAATGCATCCGTAATACTTAACTAACTGAGCTATTACTCAACTTTGTATAGATAGTGTGTAATCTAGTTTTACTAACCATATTTGCTAATAGTCTTAAGCTTTAGGTTTCTTAAGCTTATAAATAAGGAATAACCCTGTTTTTGTTCGTTAAAGAGAGCAATCACCCAGAAAGAAACGCAGTAGCTATTAATATTTCTATTACAGCCATTAAATACTTTTGATAATTTGTTGACAGTTTAAAATTCACAGTGGATCTCACTTGTGTCCTTGGTAAAAATAAAAGTAACTTGTTTTTCTTTCTTGGATAGTTCCTCTGTTTTACTGTTTATTATTAATTTTATTAGAGAGTTAATATTTTCGCCAGAATTCTCAGAATTGCTTTTTATAGACCAACAAAGAAAAAATTATTACTCTTGAAATTGTTCTATAATAATTTTGAAAGGCTTTTGTAGTAAATATAAATTGTATAGAGTATGATTGTGGTTGCTTTGGAGAATCTTTTAAACTCTTGATTTTGTACTTCGCTATTGTGTATTGATTGTGCCTGCAATGCTGCAACAAATAATCTATCGCTTTGATTGAGTTTCTTGGCCCATTGTCAATTGTTGTATTCAATACAATTCCTTATTTAATTTCCTGAATTGCTCATAAAGGTGCAACCCATCAGAAAGTATGGACGAGGTAGAATTGAAAAACATTCAGTTATCATTCCCCTCAACTCGGACCTTAGCTCGGGGGGAAGGATTCGCATTGGAAGAACGAGTAGAAACCAACTCCGGTTCAGTTTTGGTTGCTATTCAAGGAGATCGTTCGAAACCAGCTATCGTAACGTACCATGATCTTGGTCTTAATTGTAAGTTGATCGTTATAAAGAGATTTAATAAAATAAAATAATATCCTTGCTAACTTTGTGATTGTTTTTTGTATTGCAGACGTCTCGAACTACCAGGCATTTTTCAATTTTGTTGACATGAGATTGTTGCTGCAGAATTTCTGCATTTATCACATAAACGCCCCTGGTCAAGAAGAAAACGCACCTACTCTTCCTGACACGTAAGCTGGATATAGATGCATTACTGTTGACTGTTACATAAAATCACGTTTTGCTTATCATTGAATAGATTTTATCAATTTTATCTTATAACTATCAATAGGTTTGTGTATCCAACGATGGACGAGCTGTCAGAGCAGATAACAGATGTCCTGATACATTTTGGATTGAAAAGGGTGATTGGATTTGGGGTTGGAGCTGGAGCAAACATCCTTGCTCGTTTTGCTTTGTCTCATCCTGAGAAAGTTGATGCTCTTTGCACCATTAACTGTCTGTCCACCCAAGCTGGATGGATTGAGTGGGGGTACCAAAAACTAAACTCCCGTAATCTGAAATCGAAAGGAGTAGTCACCCAAGGTGTCCTTGATTACCTTATGTGGCATCATTTCGGCAAAGTAAGAGCCCTATCTATATTACTTATGGTAATGTAGCCTATTTGAGCGATGCATTGCTTGACTTAATGAGTTTTGGTATATTTAAAGGTTAATGACGATAGAAATCATGATTTGACCACCGTGTATCGGCAGTATTTTGAGAGTAATGTCAACCCTCAGAATTTGGCAGTGCTTATTGACAGCTACATTCGCAGGACTGATCTCAATATTGAGAGGACTCTAGATCCTTTGAAACGAAACGAAGTGCGAACACTGAAGATGTCTGTCCTTAATGTAACTGGTGCATTATCCCCACATGTCGATGATACGGTTACTTTCAATGGAAGATTGGACCCAGTCAGTTCTACATGGATGAAGGTTAGTTAGGCTCCTTATAATTTAAAATTATAACATCATGGTGTTTTTTATCCTTGTTCACATGATTACACATTGGATTATTGGAAACATTTCTGTATATTTCTGTATTGTAACTAAACAGATCCAAGATTGTGGTATGGTATTGGAAGAGCAGCCAGGCAAATTGAGCGAAGCTTTCCGGTTATTCCTTCAAGGCCAAGGATATGGTATGTCATTGATAATTGATTTGAATCACAAATTAAGCAGTTTATCCTCTTGGAGGCATCATTTTAAGTCATTTAAATTGATCGATATTGTATTGTGAATTGTGAGTACTGGTTATATTGATATTGTGCGGTGATGTAATTCATAATCGCATCGTAGTCACATATAGACTCATTTCATTTCCGAGTGCATTGCACTTCTTAAACTAGGTACATGCTCTTCTATCTTCTCTTCATCTCATAAGTTTTGATTTGTCTTTATTTTTCATTTCTACTTGCTCCTCTGAAGCTCTAAAATTATTCCGGAAGAACTCATTACCTGAAGGTAAATGCTTCTAAAAGTCATCAGGATTTGGATGGAATGCTCTGAGAACTAAAAGGCCATATGCATTCATTATGTTATGTAAGTGTTTGTTTTGCTCCAAAGAAAATCCAAGCAAGATTAACAGTTTGTTTCAACTTCTCATCTAATTGTCCTGTGTCATGTATTTTCAACTTCTTCCTGCAGGCATGGGGCATTTTTCTTTTTTTCTTTTCGAGTGTCACATTTTTAAAGAGTCTTCTTCTGACAAGACTCTGTGTAGAACATATCTTTTTAATCTATCAATAATTTCAACAGCATGTGTTGTTTAGTTGTTTGTTATTATGCCTCATGTCTTGACTGATTCATTACTGAAATTTCCTGCTCTGCAAAAATAATTCAAGATCGTAATTTCCGGAATTGCTAGGATGTTTTTCCTATTAAAAGAGATGCTCTATGTAATTCTGGAACTGCGGTGATTTAATTATTACATGTTTTCCCTTGAATACAATTAACGTGCTTTTTATTATTCCTAGATCTAGTCCGACATAGTGAGTCTATATTAAAAATAGTTCTAAAACAAACATTGCATACATAATGGGTGCTGAAAATAAAGTTAGCTTGATTTGGCTTGTTCACTGGTTGGCACTTGTATATGTCGCACACACTGACTCTCCAATTGACATAACATTAGATTTAACATTTATAGTACTTTGTACTTGTGTGATGGGACTGGGAGAAATTATGACTTGATTTTATTAAATACTAAGGTTGTCCAGTTGTGTTTCATTTTGAATGCTTATGTATTTAGTTATGTTAGTCTTAATTCTCTAATGTCTGTTCCTGTCCCAATGTGTTTTTCTGCACTGCATCCCAAACTACCTAAAATGCTTTTTAAAACACAAACGTACGTCTTGTAATAAAGCATTTCGTCTGTACTTGTAATGTAAATAACAATTTTGTGACATTTGTCTGTGTTTATGACTTGCATATATACTGTTAAGGCTTTTAGTACTGAGAATTTTGACTAGCTTGCTAAGTTGATGTTGTTCATGCCGCTGCAATAAAATATTATTATTATTAAAGTTATAATATTAAATCGTTTTATTGAGGGACGAATATTTATGTTTAGTTCCCACCCTCTCGATGAAGAAGGTGTCTCAACATCGCAAATTGTCAGTGGATAGTGGTGTCGGTGTTGCTGGATCTTCTGCAAGTTCCAACGCCTCCATCAACAACAGCAGTGTGAAGGAGAACATTTCTGCGTCAAGTGGCATCCTAACTCCTAAAGGAGATGCTACTTCATCCAACGCTTTGATCAACCTTAATTCGTCATCCGCGCATTCTGTACAAATGAAGTCTTCACTAAATGAAAAAGGAATCAGCGATATTCGGATCACAGAAAATCCAATTTCTGAAAGCCCAGAACTTACTGGGGACACTGAAAGTAATCCTGTATGCTGAAAATTTTAGCAACCCTCTTAAACTGTCTACACTGGATACTGAAAAGTCTTGATGAAATGTAACGTAACAAAGAGTATGTAGTCGTACTAGAACTAGCAAATCCATTTCCAAAATTCTGAACTGAAAAGTTTTAATGATATGTTATGTCCTATTTGTTATATATCAAAAATAGTTTGCATAAATAACATGTCCAGAATGCGTATTGGATTTAATTTCCTTTCAATATTGCTGACATTGTTTTGTGTCGCTGGATCTGATACTTTTTGTACGTTTTTATCTCAAATCTACTTTTAGTTCCTGTAAAAATTTTAAATTAATCTTAAATGACAAAGAATCCTTTACTTAATTTTATATCCTTATGGTAGCTTAATACCTCCCTACGATGATGATGTGTTAAGAATGAAAATGAAATGTTCATAGATTATTAGTCGTAACTTAGGCATGTTCAAACCGAACGCTTGAGCATCCAAAAAATGCACTGGTGAATTGTGTAGTCCAGTCAACACTATAAGGTGAAGTAATAACTTAGTGTGCCTTCAGCTCCCAGGAAATACATACGCAACTTTTATATGAATTATTTTAAAGAAAAAAACCAACAACCAAAGCTCCTGTTTAATTTTTGCAAAAGAGACACAAACTGACACAGTGGCAATGTTGGCAACTTCATTGCTGTTTTCAAGACTTTATCCAGACTATGCTTGCTGTACAAATTTTTACTACTATAAGTTACGTAAATTTGAAACTGTTCTTGTTGTAGTCCTATATTTACTGACAAAAAGACGTCGTCACACCTCCTATTGCCTTTGGGCAGGGAAAAAACATAATGAATCATGAGAATGCATTTGCTTTATCGTTTTTAGGTTAAAAGTTTATGATTATCTAGCTAATAAGAGTGTATCGTCTATGATTAAAATAGTTCAGTCTTCTTTAGACATTGTGTAGAACATTTAAAACATAATATTTAATTGTTTTATATAGCTTTCCAAGATTGTGACATAGCGAATTTTCCTAGTCCGAATAAACCTTAAGACATTTTAAATACCTAAGATAATCCTTCTAAAATTAGAGTATTTTTGTTTTGTTTATTTACCACGGCAAATAAAAATTAATTCATTCGTGCACCCGACCCATCCGAAATAAATATAATAAATATTTATACTTATCATACACACGACATTGAAATAAATAAGAATCCAAATGGTTTATTATCTAGTACATTGCATTTTATTCAACGGTCGTGATCGTATTTTTTGAGTACATAATTAACTTAGGATCGTATCGTACGCTTTTACAAGCAGCTGATTATTCAATTGTTACAGGTCACATCTTACATTATATAATATAATCATAGTTCATCACAATACGAATTTGAGTAATATAATAATTTTCTACATTAATATAACCGGTGTCATGTGTAAATGAGTTACTTGAGTACAGAGATAAAACTCCGCTTCTCTGGAGTCAAAGATCACGTCTGCTATAATCAGACGTGACTGACTATCATCCATTATATTTTTGCTCATTGAGATAATCAAGCAACAAAGAGTCGCACTTTTTGCTGTTATCAAGAGCTTATCCTTCTCTATATTATAATCTGCTTTTGCAATGTCACTGCACTCTTTTAAATCCTTTAAAGTTTACCAAGCAGCGTATCCTCTCCAGAAAGTCGAGATTTGGAGAAAAATTCATAATATTATGACTAGTAGATTATTTATCATTTAAAGAATACGATGATGTAAGAAGTATTTACTATTTACTACAATTATGGTCATTATAAGATGCTTTGCTGTTATTATAATGTGGTATAATATGATGTGTTGAAGTTAGAAATTGAGAAGATGTAGAAGAACGATGACTGGAATATTGATCAAAACTAAGATTCTATATGTGATAGTGAATGTTCTGACTTCCGGTTAATTCATTTGTGATATGAACATCTGAAATAATTAACCTCATCTACAGAACAAACACATATTGCTTGCAGCTGCAGCATGCAGATATATATGAGCAAGTGAATAAATATTAAAAGTTTAAGCTAAAATAGTCCTATTGACAATAGTATTCAAAAAAGGTATTTTCTTATAGACTGCTGGGGGTCATTTAACAAATAGTTAATAAATCAACAAAACTTAACAAGAAAGATGAAGTATTCTAAAATCAAAACTAGGTACTTCAAAAAATTGTATAAATAACGATTGTTTTTTGATTCGGTCTCCTTATAGTTCATTATTTTTGGTATCGATTATTCTCTACGCATTTCCTTTTAAATTCGTTCTCATCGTTAATAGAAAGAATGCCCCGTAGCCATAAAAGCTGCTAGCATTGAACGTTCTTCTTCCGTAAGTCCGTGTCTTAGGGTCCTTCGCACTAAAAGATCAAAAATTGTTGTTGAAAATTTTTTTGAATTCAAATATATTGATTTTCACATTCAGAAAGCATCAAATTCCTGTTGAAGTCAACAGAACAAAAAATTGCATTTTTATAGTATGATAAAATTAAGTCTTGTCAACCCATGCAAAATCAAACTTTCGAAAAGTATTAGTTAAATTGCACACAAAATCGCTGTTATAAAAAGAGCCGACTAAAATCTTACAGAATTTTAAATAACTTGATCGTATCAGTTAACTATCGAGAACGTCGTAAAGACTTGGAGCGGCATTGTTTTCTCTTGTTCGCGATCTTTTTACCACTGGAAATTTGATCAGAAATGAACTTAATTTACTTAATTACCAGATTTTGCATTTTTCTTAGAAAATATTTGATAGTAGGAATGTTTCTGCCTAATTAAGAGTACGTTGTTAGTATATGTGAATATCATAATCTATTTTATGATCAACTTTATCCAGGTTAAATAATAACGTAAGTACTGGAAGTCAAGACATAAAAACTTACATGACTTTCTATCAGTGGTGTAGTTGCGCGTCCCATTAATGCGTTTCCTTTCTCTGTTAGCTACACGAGTATCGGAACTTCTGGTTGCCGTTTTGACTAAGCTTTCTAAAATTTCGTCGTCCCCATCAGGCAACGTTCCATTTCCGTTAAGGGTTGAGCTTTTGTTGTTTTGGAAATTGTGGTACAGAGTAGTAGTGGGGGTATTTGGATGACTCCCGTTTGCAGGTTGACTTTTTTGCCGTCTTGTCCAAGTAAGTGATCCTTTCACCATTTCTCCCTCTGGAGTCTGTTTCAATGATTTGTTACTTAAAACTTCCCGAAGTTCTGCATCTTCTTGATCCTCCTTCGATTTGTACATAATTTGCTGCTTCAAAAATAAATAATTTGTTCAAATTCTGCCTTTCATAAAGCTTATCATAATTTATAAAATACCTCGGTAATCATTTTTCCTCGTGTCTTATTTCTTTCACGGTGGCTAGCTTTCTTTTGAAGTTGTTGAATCACCCTTTCCCGAGTCGTTCTATATTCAAGGGCAAATTCGGAAACAATTTTGAACAAAACATGAGGTTTTGTTGTGGTAACTTGATGAGCTGAAACCCCAAGCCAGAGTAGGAATTTCCTGAACCTGTATTATATTTACATATAATTTAGCACCTAATCATTGTATGAATTCAAATTTGAGGCGAAAACGCTTACCGATTCATAATTCTTCGATGAATCATTCCTAAGACAATGATTCTTTCAGCACAGTCAGCCAAAAATTCGGATAGTCTATTATAAATTAATATAAAATGTTTTACAAAAATTCGCTATTTAATAATTATGCTTAAAATATCTTACTTGAGCTTTAAATTTGTCGGTCCATCATGCTTTGCTATAACGCGAAGATGATCCCATGATGTTTTGCAATCACTTTCCATTTTGATTAAATTTGTACCAATCTCATCAAAATCGACCCGAGATGCACGTGTAACAGGACCAATCTGTGTAATAATGATATACCAAAGTGATGGATGTTTTTGAATATAGAAAAGAAATAACAGCCCTTAGGACATAAACAATGCATTTACCTCTGAGTATAGGTCAGTAGAATCAGGATAATTCTCATTCACAGTATGACACAAATGATGAAGCAATGAGTGTTTCTGGACAGTATCTTTCACTTCTGGTACTTTGGAAAGGTACTCAATTTGGAAGCCTTTTGCTTCTGCACCATTCAGGAAATTTCCAATGCTTAACAACGTGGCCAAAATATAACGGAATGTTTTGTTCTTTTCAAGGGCAATGATTCCTGTCTTCAGATCCATAAGGGGCTCTGCGACTTCCTGAAAATAGGATTAAAAAACCTCTGTTGTTAAACGCCAGTTCTTGTAAAAAACAGCTTTCGTTGAGATCAATAATTTAGAGTTCTAACCCTTTCTAGGTTTTCATAGTCTAGCTTAAAAGCCCAAAGTTTCAATCTAGCAGTTAACTCTGAAATGGATGACAATGTGAGCAAAAATTGTTCTGCACTTCCTAATGGAGTTTCGGGATTCGCGAATTGAGCTTCTGTAATTTTTGCTCTTTCCTCTTCTGTTGGTAGCATTGTTAATAATTTCTGAAAATAAAGAAAAGGTAAAAATTATCAATTTTTAAGTCAATTCTTTAAATCTTTAATCGCAACAAATCTATTATTTTATAAACGTTTTTTTAAATTCATACCTCAATGCCTTCTCGATTGATGATTGTAGAGTCCATTTTCATAATGGCAGCCTTAATTGTTCTCGGTGGGGGAAGTTTTGTCATACCAATATTGATTGCATTTGACCGCTTGGGATCAAGTACCACAATTTCTTTGGTCTTATTAACGTCAGATGTTTTCTGTAAAAATAAGCAAAGCTTAGAAATGCTGGTTTTAAACTGCAATGAAAGCCTAATATGATAACAAGGCCTAAGTTTACGATAGTGCTACTACACAAGTGAGGTCCAAACTATTTTCTACTTCAAAGTCAAAATAAGTAAATTAAAAGTCACAGAAGATTCGTTTTCGCATTCGACCACGACGTAATGACATCCGATTAAAAGGATTAATTTCAATAAAAATAAAAGTTAAAGAAGGCAAGAAAATTATTAAAGGAAATTGAGACTCGGAAAGAAGTTTTATTATTTTAGATTTAATTATTATTTAAAAAAATAAAATGTTATTTTCAAAAAGCATATCATAACATAAGTTATCATATAAATCACCGTTGAAACATTCAAATTAATAATTGTTAAAACATACATTATTTATAGGTATTCATGAATGAATTAGACAAGACATTCCGAATCTCATGCTACCTAATGCATGCCAGGTGCAAAAAACTGTACCAGAAGCACTAAAACAATTACTCACCTCCTTTTGGAACGAATGTGTCGTTTCAAGTCCGTAAAGCCAAGAGTAAGCAGCAAAATTAAAACAACCAAAAATTTCAATTAATATCATGACCAATGCCCATGTCTTTTTTAAGTGTAAATTTTGTGAATGAAATTAAATAGCGTGTGGCACTGAAAAAGGCAATGTGCAATGTGCATACAATTTTATAATAATATATATGTCTGTGCCAAAGGGAATATCCAGATTGTAAATTGTATTAAAAAGACGTTGAAAATGATAGAGAGGCAAGCTGGAATTAAATTCGTTGTATTTCTTATCGAAAAGTATAAAAGCAAAATTATTTTGCATTGAATAAGTTGCAAGAAAGCCTGCTTATGGCTTTCAAAGCAATGCATTACTCCAAATATTAATCAAGGTATAGGCTGAAAGATCAAGGGGAAACAGTGTGTTAACTAAGATCAATTTAATTGTGTTGTACGACCCTTTGTACCATTTTATGAAAAAGTTGGTAACAGAATAGAAAATGAAGAATTTAAGTTTTTTTCGAAACTGTCTAATTTTTGGCATAGCGTTTCATTTAACTCTAAAAATGTGTTTTATTTGTAACCAAATGTATGTCCCAAACCTTGTTAATGACATCCTTTGCCCTGGACTCGAATAAATGTTCAAGTCTTTGGGTGTCTAATGGTATTGGTTGTATTTCAGTCCAAATGCAGCCAACTTTTTCAACTTTGCTTGCTGTTACAGGATCTTCTCGAACTTCTTTCCAGAAAAGTTTGACAGTCTTTTTTGTTTTCTTCACACCACTAGCATTAGACTTGGAACTTTCTGTTGTGGATTCCCCGGTAGTATTAGATTTCAAGTTGACCCCAAAAAGTGGAGAGCCAAATGATAGTCCGTTTAGTGGTGGGGGTGGTGCGGCACCGAATTTTCCTCCAGATGGAGGGGGAGGTGGTGGATTACCATTTGCCATAGGTACTGGAGGAGGTAAGCCGTACATATTCATGAGTGATGGATCAGGGGCTAAAATATCTTCGTCGTCAGAGGTTTTAAGATCAGTAAAGTCGAGATCACATATTTCAAGGGGTCTTTGTAAATTATTGACTAGAAAGTCCCAGTGGAGTTCATTATCGGATTTCTTTACTTCCAACTGGATTCCTTTATTACTGGCAGTCCCATTTGCATTAGTATCGGCTTGAGGTGGCTTCATATCTGCTCTTGACTTAGATTTTGCCAAACCCTCCTTTGCCTTTGAAACAACACCTGAAAATGTTTAACATATCATGATGTTACCTCATTTGAACTAACTTTTATACAAACTTTTTTCAGCATCCAAAAATTTAGGATTTTAAATCAAACCTGACAACTCTCCATTTATAATAAATGACTTATTTTCCTCTGCCGGACTTGCCAGAAGATTTTGACTAGCCAGCTTCTGGGTCAGATCTTTTACAGTGTTCTCTCGCTTCATTTGTTGAAGCATATCTTTTTCTGATTCAGTAGCATCACCATTTTCTTTTTCCCCTTTCGAAACCCCATTTACAATATTAGTAGAACTGGCTGAGGTCCCATTTGTTTTTGTGTAAATGGGAAGCATCCATGGCCTTGCAACAGTTGTGCCATTATTGTTAGCAGCATTACTATTAAGACTACTGTTGCTATTACTATTCTTCAGATTATTTTGATGTTCGAGAGAAAGCATATCTTTCTTGCTGCCTAAAGATCTTCCAAGGGGTATGAGAGTTGTTGGGGAGTCTGGATTTGCTGTAGGAGAATCCAGGTCTCCGTGCCCGTTGCAATCACCATTCGTAGTACCATTGACTAATTGTTCTAATAAAAGATTTTTCTGATGGTCGGCTCGTTCGCGACGTCTTCTCAGTCCTGGGGTTAGTTCCATGTTGTTTGCTAAAATGAGGGGAAACGGTGATTTAAAGATTTATTGTGATTTTTCGTACATGCAGAAAGTCCATATAGTATGACAGTGTTTAAGTTATACTACGTTTTTATCATCAAAGCAAATTACATTTTCGAGTACTAAGAACATTTCAAAGGTCACGAGCAGATATTCTAAACTAAATCTACCAAAGTAAGGACTGTGAACTCACATTTATCCTTGCCATGACCATTCAAAATCAAAGGTGAACCATTCATGGTCCCATGAGAACTAGATGAAGAAAGTGAACTATATGGAGAGTCCTTCGGGGTAACATCAGCAGATGAAAGTCTCCTGGGGAAAGCTGGAGCAATGGAACCATTAGGAGTTGTTGGTGGTGTACTAGTAGAATGTCTTCGAGATTTCCTTCTCCCTTTATTATCAGCATCCCCATAACTTTTGCGACTAAGAAGTTTTGTTCTAAAAGTTGCAAACAGAACAATTTATTAACTTTGTCGGATGATGTCATTATTTCAATTGATTTATTTTTAATTTCAATTAAAACATTCATGCTAATATTATAAACAATGTCGTTTCCAATATTATTTATAATGCTTACCTCATTGCTTCGTCAAGCTGCATTACAACGTTGTCCTCTTCGCCATCCTCATGCTTCAACACAAGCTCATAGATTTGAAACTGCTTCAGCAGATCCAAGTCTGCACACTGCTTTCCCATATAACTAAACAAAGACCAAACATAAAAAATTAAGATTACGTCGTGAGTTAACTGCGTTACTTTGCTTTGACAACTTTTACTTAAAAATTAGAACGATAAGTAATTAATTTAATTAAATCATGAAGCCAGTCGAGAAGAGAGTCCTTGCTTTCGCGACGGTTAGATAAAATGAAAATATAAATTTTTAATGTTTTTTTCCAAAAAAGGATGGTTACGTCATGCTCGTGTAAATCCTCGCACTTTTGATACAATAAACCATTAATTAAGTATCTTACTTTCCAACTTTTGTTCAACTATGGGGACCTAATTACATATTATTTTACTTTGATTTACAATTAAACTGTATTCAGTACGATGCTGTGTATGCATGTGACCTATTGCAACTCTCGCTTTTTCATAATCATAATCAGAGTACATAATCATAACATAATACTGCCACATAAGAATCTATAAATATTTGCGAATACGTTTACTCTACCATACAACTAACGTATCAAATTGTTTATGCAGCGACACGCTTTAATATGTGTCTTTCTGGAATAAATTAAAATGTATAATTTTTTCCAAATAGATCAGTATCAGGTTAATATATAAGACATGTTGTGTAATTTTTTTCTATGAAAATATATACTTTCAAAACAAACTACGCTTAAATTTAAAATTTTCCATGCTGCAAAATAATGACAATTAATAAAGTAATTTTAGACTGATGAGGATGGATGATGATATTTTTACAAGGCCTTGCCTTATATTCATAATAAGAGCAATTGAAAGTAAAGCTCCAATTGCGGATATCTTAGATTAACAAGATTGTTTTATTGCATTTAAAATCTTAAATTGAAAAATGGCCTTGGGTAAACGCATGCATACTAACTGGATGCCAAAGAAGCCTTGGACTACTTTTCACTGTCGACGGTCAATGATTGACATGCATTAAGTAAATTTTAACCAATATTCTATGATTATGTGTCCGGATTTGTGGATTTGAGAAATAGGTTAGTGAATGGTTTAACTTCCGATTACAAGAAGGAAGTTTGCATACATTTTACTATAATTTAACCCCTTTAGCTATATATAGATTTCAACCTATCAATCAAGTTTTGAATGTCTTGTCTCTTCTTGTTTTTTAAAGAAAAGTAAAAAAACAAGAACTTTTCCAAACGAATTATTTAAACTTATTACATATATTTAAAAATAAGCAGAGGCTTAATTATGTCCCTATCTTACATAAGCACATAACTTACAAATCGCCAACGGGATAAATATTTTGCAAAAAGTAGAAAATCACAACCGGAAATGAAAAGTGATCCACTGCGCTACGATGTAATAATAATATTATAACGACGAAAAGATTATTAGCTTTCAAGTCCGCATTTAGCTAACTGAATGAGATATCCACTTCCGATTCATATAAATTTCATTTCTAATTCTCACGTGTATGTAAAATACATAACTTTAAACATAGTGTTTATTAAAACTGCACAACTCATCACTTCGTACTTGAATAGAAACACCTCAATTTAAAAAGAGTAGAATGAACTTAAAGAAAAACTTTTATAATTCTGAGAAAACAAACTATTCTTGTTACGAGTTCAAAAATATTCTTGAATATACAAAATCTGCTATTTTCAAACCAAAATTCACTTTCGAACTAAATGACTGAGCTCTAATCTATTAAAACACTAACAAATACACAGAAACTAATTTTAACGAATAAATAAAGATGATTTTAAGGTGAGTAGGTTACAAAAGCTATTCTTAAAACACGTCTCATGAGGATGACATGCCAATCCACTTATTTTTTCGTCATCATCATCACATCATAACATAATTAACAAAAGCCTCTCCTTACCTTCGTTAAGTTTTTGTCAAGCTGACGAGGTAAGTTGTAGGAAATGAGTTATTAAACCCCATCATCATTATTATACCTAAACCTAACAACCACTTAACAACTCCCTTCCTTCTAAACTAAACATTACAATGTGCATGTACAAAGCTACTTTACCAATTAAGTTTGATTTAAATATAATTCAGTCGTAGGTGCAGTAATACAAGCATGAACAACGTTTAAATCGTATTCGAATTGATTCTTGAGAATATCTGAACCGTGTAAATATTTACGCATTCTTATGGTCTGGCTACCTCATTCTGTTAAATTTTAAAACATCTTTCTGTATATCGTTTCACAAAAGTTTAGTAACATCACATGCATCACTAAGCATAACATGTCATTCACGAACCATCATCTACCTCAAGAACTGAGGAGTTTTGCCATGATGAATTTCAATAGTGTACAGATGACTGGTTTATTAACAACCAGAAAATTTGCAAGAAGTATAATATATCGTCGAGACGAGAGCAATAAGGAAGGGTACAATAATAGAATTTGTATTTATTATGCAAATCTTCAGAGAGTGTTCACCCGTCAATTTCTAAGAATAACTGTGGTTCATGGTAAAGTCCTGAGAAAAACCCGCTTTTTGGTTTTTTAACAAGTGTTTCTATTTTGAATTCCAACTTTAAAGTAGGTAACCCGTTTGAAACAAATAGAACAACAATTCCTTCCTTGTAAAAGAAAAGACTATTTCTATACTAATTTTTCAGTAAGGTCAAGATGAGTGACACATTTAAAATGTATCCCTTAGCATTTTTAACACCCTCACCCTCAATATACTTTTAATTCTAAGAAAATTTAAAACTCTAAATAATCGCATTATTCCACATCAAACATTTCTTACCTCTGAATAATTGTCCCCATCCCCTGCTCTTCCAAATTATCCACTTGATCATAATAAGTGTCAATGTCAGGAATTCCATTGAGAACTTTGTTGACTAGAGTCATAGCATAAACAAGCAATTCCGTGTCTCCCGAATTGGAATCATGTTCACGCAAAAGGCTCATGATATTTGACCACCATTCCAAACCTAAAATGTTTAAAAAAATAGTTAAATCATCCATTCATTACCTTTCCTTTTAGAATTCTCACTATTAAATCATTCAAAAACGTACTTAAAGCATTCAAACCAAAACACCAACCACCAATGATATTTTAACTTTGTATAGTAAACTTTACTTAAAAAACTTAATTCCAAATTGAATTTCTATTTACTCCTAAAGTTTATTTTATTCCAATTCAATAAAGATCAAATACTCTGCCTGCCTTTAAGCATCATCTTCATCATTTTCTTTTTCTCAAATAAAAACCTACAAACCAGGCTTAGCTTCAAACTTTGAAGTAACTTGAAGAAGATGCTCTTTGTATGAAATGAAAAACTCTTAAAAAACTTGCCATCTCATTTTCTTTTTATTTCCAACATTTCAACTTCTTATAGACAGCAAAGCAAGCAGAAAAACTCCCTGTGTCTATCTCTCGGTACAATTTTTTGCACCTAAATCGTTCAACTAGTAGATTTTTTAACATAATACATTGTATAAGTAAGTGTATGTTTGTGTATTTACCATTTTATTTTTACTCTTCTTCTTCCTTTACTACTTTCAGTTTCATTCTTTATATTATTCTCACGGAATGGAATATCGAATGGGTTAAAGGGAAGTCAAGCTAAATTAAGTCATTCTTTCTCATAAGTAAATTCTACCAAG
Organism: Isotoma viridis; assembly: GCA_034696425.1. Classification (NCBI taxonomy): domain Eukaryota; kingdom Metazoa; phylum Arthropoda; class Collembola; order Entomobryomorpha; family Isotomidae; genus Isotoma; species Isotoma viridis. Next base: position 758 of record JAQGAA010001227.1, on the reverse strand, counting down.
GAGTAATAGCAGCAGTAGCATTCATTTTTTGTCTCTTTGAATTCTGTAATATTATTCTCTTTTGTTTAAAGATTCTTTCTTCTAAGCATTGCTTTCCAGTGAATCTGTACTCTTATACAATTAAGAGTTACTTGATGAAATTACCTCTAGCTACTATGAAATAACTTCTCTAGTACAAAACTACACAATACAAACGATCATCATCATCATCATCCAAGCCAATATTAGGACAAAGACATTAGAGAGATTGTATCTTAAATCGCTTAACTTCCATTTGCTTTTGTCCATTAAAACACCTAGAAGCTATTGTATATGCACATAAATATGTTATGCACAAGGTATCAATGTGAACCTGAACTGCCCCCATGCTAAGTTGCTTATGTGTGTCTAGAAACACACACCATTTTCAGATTACAAAACAATCAGAATATTATTATTATCATTGATATGCAATTAAAGCAAAATCTCACGTCTTTCTATAATACAACAGGGTTCTCATAAGCTCACTGTATAGATGCATAGATGCTCAAAGATAAACTTGAATTTTACCAAGTATGTAATATATAATGATAATTCATAGCTAATCAGAGAAGCTTTTGAAGTAGGCATAAATGGCTTTTTGTTTAATTAAAAGTTTAACACAGTATCATTTGTTTAGGTATGTTGTTGGTATGTTTTGTAGGTGTGTGTGTGTCTGTGTGAGAAAAGAGTTAAGTTGACTTAAGAATTCTCTTTGAAATTGTTTAGTTAATTGAGCG
>JAQGAA010001226.1:0-16692 GCA_034696425.1 Isotoma viridis | reverse complement strand
GAACGATATTAAAACAAAATTGAAATCGCCTTGAACCATTTTTTTGCCAGAATACACATACCATAAGCCTGTATTTTAATATACAAAAATAAATATGAAGATCCATGAGATATATATAATCGTTTGAGATGTCTTTGAATAGGTTAAGACTATTTGTAAATATTTTGGACAAAGAGAAGTTAAAATTACGTTATTCACTTACTGCGAAGTTTAAGCCAGCAAGATCACAATCTCCTTGTTGAAGCCAATCGTAAAATTCTTGAGCATTGTCAGTAGGGTCCCCTTCTCCATAAGTGGCCATGCAGAAAATGGCAAGAGAATTTTCAATATCCTTAAGTTGCGTAAGTTCTTCCATAGAGCATTCTTCAGGGTCAGCTACCATACCCTTCATTCCGTATCTCTGGGCTTCTTTTGCTAAGCGTCCTGCAAATTCTTCCCCTGTACCCGTTTGACTTCCATAAAACACTACAATGTTTCGTCCAGAGGCTTTCATTTTTGAAATAAAGCTGTTATCTGTTGCTCTAGTTTGGAACGTTGTAGGTCTGTAAAATAAAATGGAAAATATGTACTCGTTACAAATTAATTATTTTTACACATAGGTAATTTGGAATGATTTACTACTACACATATAGAAGTAATGCAGCTTTTAAAACACATCATTTGCATTACTAAGCCTTCCACTAGTTAATTTATAATTTTCGAGTTCAAAAAATATATCATCTCTTTACATTTTCTCATAATGATAACATCAACCATTATTTTCGTTATACAGAGTCATAAACTCTTAGAGTTTATTATCTTAATAAATAAGAATCCATTGGAAAATAAGAGGGTATTGTGTGGATTCGACTTAAACAATAATTAATACTGCTAAAGCCACACATGCATTCTAGAAGAAGAATACTACTTACGAAATAATTACATAATCAGGCCCAAGTTCTAGGTATATTGTGTAATTTTTAAGTAATATACCATGAATGATTATGAATATGATGCAATTCAGCTAAAAAAAATTCTGCCATTATTCCTGTCATTTTAGCCCTTTTTAAGTTTTACATTAAAAGCCATCTTACCAATTCTGTCATCATAATTAACTTACAGGGCTCAATTTTCCCAACAATCTATTTCAATCAGTATAATTTTATTTTAAGGAACGATTAAAAATTGTAATTTCTTGAAAATAATTTTAAACTAGTTGTAAAACCAGCTAAATGGCTAAATCCACATCCTATAAGCCAAAACCACCTAAAAATTCATATCATGAATACATTGAATATGCGTGCACACCAAAAAATCGATCAAAAGTGTAGTCTTACTCTTACATAAGCTCTGAGGAATAAATTTACTCCAATTTTTATATAACTCCTATTTAATAACTTTCTTACTAAAATTCTAAAAAAAATCCAATGTGAAACTTACTGAATGGAATAAGGCTGAAATTTATCCGCTTCAGAGGCACTAGATCCATTTCGAAATTTAACCCAATAAATTGCAAATCCTCCCAAAGCTAATAATAATACAACATCAAAAAATCCAAAACTGACTCCCAAAAATACAAAAAAAGCTTCCACAGCTTCTACAGCTTCCACTGGCTCAGTAGTTTCCGCACTCATTTTCCACCACTGTTATTAATAATCTAGTTTATATTATATCTCTTCACTTTTGATTTGTAGTAGCACCTTTTCTTCAATTTCCACACCTCCTTTATTCCACCAAATTGATTGTACTCAAGTTCCTTAAAAAGTATCCTTAACCCGCACAATAAATAACTTTACGAAATAATCCCTCTTATCTCTTTCAACTCACAATTTAAAACTAATATAATCAAAAGCACACAAGGGAACCGGACAGTTGATGGTGATGATGATGATGATAGGATGTGGTAATCGTTGATACCATAGACTTTATTTTATCAAGTCAAGTGTGTTTTTTTTATCCTTGAATACAAAAGGAATATATTAAAATAAATTATGTGTACAATATTTCCTTTTAAAGATCAAAGGTTGGTTTTTATTTTTTCTCTGAAGTTCAGGAAAGAATAAAAGAATATTAAATTGAAGAAAAATATCTACGTGTATCAATGCGATGGGAATACAATAATGGTAACGTTTTTCTTATAGTTTGACTTATATATAATTCTAAAATAAATTCAAAGTCACCACAACTTAAGAACTTCTAGTAAGTATAATCTTATAATATTATCTCTAGCTCCACAGGGCTTAATTTAATAAATCCATGAATGAATGTTAATTCAACAAAACTAACTGGGGAATGAAACTAAACTAAAGATAAATTCATAAATATATATGAACGTGGTTTTATCTATATTTCTTCTAAATACTAAAAGGCAATATCTTTTTAGAAATTAAGGTTAAAGAAGTTATGTAAATTTAAATTTGATTCAAAAAGTTGAATTTAAATCACAATCACTACTACGGACTAAAGTCCTTAGTTTTAATAATTTTCTACTATTTTAGTTGAATTCTGTAAATAATATGAAATAGACAGTTCTTTTTACAAGAGGATTATTAACGTAATAAGAAGATTTAGGAAAAATAACTTGTGGACAAAATTCAGGTGAAGAAGAGCAAGATGAGAGAGTAGCTGTGAGTATAGCGGTATGGTAGTAGTGGTTGCAGCAGGGAAGAGAACTCGTCTACAAACTATGAAACACTACGTGGAAATGAGCGAGTGTGACGTGACGATAGCAAATGGCAATGCCAAGTCAGTAGTAGTTTGAGATTGAGATGATGATGATGTTGGACTTGAAACTTGAAATTAAATTCAGCATCCAGCAGCAGCATGCATCATCATCGTCAACGTACAAAAAAGCATTATAATTTTTAATGTGATATGTGATTTAGTATGAGGATAAGCATAACCAGGATAACATTCAACCAATTCAGTTTCTACTTGAATTAATGAATAGAATGTGTAGGTATGGGTTGTGGAATATTATGGAAATTAATGGAAATTAAGGATGAGTATGAAAAATAAGATATTACATGGTATGGAATGGATATGGGTGATGATGATGATGGGGAAATCTCATCATTATTTAATGCTCGTTCTTTGGACAGTTGGATAGTTGTTAGTATTATTATTATCGCTGGTACTTTGGAGGATGGGAATTATATGAGAAAAGTTAAAATTGAAAAAAAATTATTGAGTGGATGAAAAAAAATTTTTGAATAAGTTTTAAATGGATTGAAATTTATGAAGAATTTTTTATTTATTCTTGTGTATTTCAAGAGTTATATTTGATTGATGGTATCACCTATCCCTCACTCATTCATTCAGTCTGATTCCCAAACTCTGATCTCAAATTAAGATTTGCTTATAATATTATACTTTATGAAACGTACATTAGAGTAAATAATTGCAGCAATTTAGCGAAACCTAATTATTTGTAATGTCTGCAATCTGAAATGTCGTGAAAACGTATAACAAATGTCGTTTTTGTCAGTGTATTAAATCAGCTAGAGTTTTATTCTTAAAAATTTTTCAAAGCAGCTCCGTTATTGAGTGTTAATTTGTGTGACTAGTTATTGTTGCTGATATTTGTAATAACAGTTTATTTTATGAGTAAAATTAAGCTTTGTACGGTATAATATGTTTGGGTATTTTAAAGTCTTATGTGTTTTTATAATTAAGTTCAATGGTTCATTCACAACTAATAAAAATGAATGTTATTTGTCAAATTTTTCATTGTATGGTGATTTATAAAAGGCTCAACAACATTAAACGGATAAGCATAGCTATGGGTAGGGAATTATTTTAGAAGGGGGTTTAAATCCAAGAATAAGACAATTACTTGTTTTTTGCTTGCATCATCAGTCGAGGAAATAATCCAACCCACTTAAGTGCAAATCCCTGGAAATCTCTCACAAATATTTTTTTGCTGCCGTTTCTATTTACTTTTGAGGAAAACCTGATCTTTCTCTCAGCCAAGGAGTTACAAGTTTTATTTTTTCATATAAGACAGGTAAAGACGAAGTTATTGCTAAAATACTAAATAATATGTTGTCTTGTTATTATACGTCAATGCGAAATGTGAATAAAATGTGGTGGTAAATAGTTCTTTCATAGAAGAATACTTGACGGCTAAAATGAATGTCCACTCTGATTTCATTCAGAAGTTTGATTAAAATATCCTTAGGATACTATACTATTACATGTGCAATTCATTCTTTTAATTATATCGCATTTACATGGGCATTTCATATATTTTTAACAGTTAAGAATTGAAATAAGTTAGAACAATTTTTTGGTTTTTTCAGCAAAGTCAGCAATACTTTCATTGCAAATTGGACACACGTTATTTCATTAAATAAAACGTGTGATTGATTTAAACACATAAATTTTGTTGCAGAGATTTTACGATTTAAAAAAAATTATTTTTGTTACAAAAGTGGTTGATGTGACTCGAGTTTAATTTATTTTATGACAAGTTCAGGTTGAGTTTTTACATTGGCTTTATGGGGGTGCCCAACTCATTTTTCATTTAAACAAAACAACCTATTAAATTAAACCAAGCACGCTACTTAAACTTAACCTATGATCATTTTTGTCATCTAATTGCCTTTCCTTTGCATTTTGCTTGACCAAAAATACCCATTATGAATTAATTTTATTATTTTTGTTGTATTTTTGTTACGTTGATGCATTTCGTGATACTGCCTCTGGTAAGTGAAATAATTATCAATCTGATAAATTTCAGCGAGCAATGTTGTGTGAACCCTTTTTCATCTGATTCTCCATCTCTACGTATATTTTCAGCAATGAATCAAGGTTACACATGCAAAAGGCTTTTCCAATGCCATTGCCACTTATACGAATCAATTTACTAGAGATAAAATTGAATGTTACAACAGCTAACTACTAGTGTATTCCACAGCACGGCAACCCAGTTAGTTTGAACCAACAAAAACACTGCTTCGCTAAAAATATGCAAACAAATGAGACTGGCCGAAACCAGCAAATACTATGTGAATATCATACGAATGGACATACAGATACACATAGCAATTTACTTGTGACTTGCAACTTTTAAAATAGAATAAGCAGATGAGGCTTGAGTTGATGTTCAATTTAGGTTAAAAAACTCAAGGCTGGAAAGGGTTCTTTGAGTAAGGAATTGGTTGAAGTTGAAGGATATAATCAAGTTAATAAGAGAGGTGAAGCTACTTTTTATCAGTGGATAAAAATTTATATTATTTGGATGGATCGTTTAGCTCGTTGGATTGGAGCGACTGCATTCTATTTTATAAATATGACATAACTCTTATTCTAACGCTTTCAACATATACACGTGTACACCCCCACAGTAAATAAAACAAGCTTATTTGACGGTTGTTTAGTAAACTTGCTAAATTTAGATAGCACAAATGGGATTTAAAACTGCTGAAAATGACATTGCAAATCCTGCATTTAAAACTAACACATTGTTTTTTTATTAATTTTTCAAGTATCTTTAGCAGGCTTTGTTAATTTTCAAGTTGTGTCTCATAACCATATCTCTTTGTCATTACATTCTTGTTTTTGCTGTTATGTAATAATATGTTACAAAAACGATTAATAACACGCTAAATTCCAGCATTACTTTTATCGGGAAATTTTCAACTGTGTGACATAAGGGTTTTGAAAGAAGAGGTTTATAGTATAGACGAGATGTTGCGTAAGAATTCTAATTCACAAATGACCAATTTTTATTTTAAGCAAGGTTATCTAATTTTTTGCAGTATGCACCAATAATTATTATTTGTTAACAAATGAATCAGTTTTACTACTCCCTCTCCCCCTCTGTACAAATGTTTTTTTGTGAAGTCAAGTTATGTTGCGGGACAAAAGTTAAAGCACGTAAAATGATCAACGTAAGCTTCTGAATGACTAGAAAGATCAACTTGGCTGAAATGAATAAACAAAATGAAACATTTTATGTGTGAAAGTCTATTGGCATTTGTTTAATTTTTGCAGAATGTATGAATTCAGAATTTTTTGAGGTAAACGAACGAAAAACCAAATTTTCTCCAGTTTAAAAAGATTACATTATATTTTTAAATTTAATACATAAAATTCGTAATCTTTTCCCAATACTTGCTTCATAATTTACAGCCAAGTCGAAAATTAATAAAATTTTTAAACCAAGGAAGCAAAGATAACGTTTTTATTCTTTAAACCCAATTAACCTTCCTTTACCTTTTAGTTCCCAGGAAAGTTCAATTATGGCAATTATTATATTCTTCCATGAATATATCTTGTGGGTATTGCCCCAACAAAAGTTAATAATAAATAATTATCAAGTTTCAACATTTCACCCTCGTATACAGCAGCAATGCTAATGAAAAAATACCAAATATCCTTTTGATTCTCAGAATTAACGTCACTGCAAAAGTTAAAGGGGAAAACTCCAAACTAGTTTACCTAAAATAATTGTACAGGTTTGTCTAGAAATTCTTTAATAGTACCTATTTCGTGCTAAACTAATAATACTGACAACACGAACAACTCCAAGTAGTTAAGAACGGCTTTTAAACTATAACATAGCAGCACAATAATAGAATGAATTATTTTAAGGCTGGCTTGTTTTTCCAGAGCTCAGCCAAGCCACTATATTTTATTCATTCTAATAATATATGCTGTATCTAATACAATATAGGTTAGATTAGATGTAATTGGGATTAAAGCTCGGTTGTTCTATACCTTTTCTATTATTTCAACATTTCCTCCAGAAATTGCATTGCTAGTGTCTGAAGCAAGTAGCTTAAAAAAATTGTCAATCGACCTTTCCAAATTGCTGACGTAAACAAGGACGTCACTATTGTTTACTAGGTTTACCTTACCAACCTGAACTTGAAACTGAAATACTTGTTACGCACTACACACTTTTAGGGCACATTTACTGGAATTTAATCCTTTTGTAAATATATTTCAATTACGTTTCATATCTCATATCTATTATTCTAACGTTGACAGGATGGATCGGTTTCGAAAATGCTTCATTTTTATACTGCATAATCTTGTTAAATTCTTGTCATTTTCATTAAACTTGATGGAATACAAACTTATTTTTGATGCACTAGCTAACCTATAATTAAGTCTTCAAGGAAAAACACACACAAATAAACTCTATCATACGGATAAAATAGTTCGTTAAGCTAGAGAGTACCTGCATTCTGCTATTACGCATTGGCTGCAAGTGATTATACTATCTTAAATGAAATTTAAAAATAAGATTGCTTTGTTTAAATTTTTTAAATTAATAATTCCTTCCTATGGTTTCATTATTCATTGTTGTAATATTTTTGCTGACATTTTAACGAATACTACACTTGACAAATATGCGAAGCAAATCTCCGGAAATTAAAAAAAGAATATTTTCAACGTGATAATGAAGTTAAAAAACTCTGAAGTACGGCAATTTTCTGAATTGTCTATAAGTATAACTCATTTGGCATAACAGTTTTATAAGTGTCCAACATTAATTTATTTTTAGTTTGTCTTGACTCATACTTCTGCAGCATATTGATAAAGATTATGTAGAACAATACAATATTTAGACGACTTAACGGCTATGTCAATTAAATTTTTTAATTAAAGTGATTGTTCCTTATTTCAGAAATTTAGCCACCCAATGAATAAAAATTTTTGTTAAGTACAAGTGAAAAATTTGCTTAGATGATTGACTGATTGACATTAATATGTATGAATTTAATAATATTGTACAATAATAATACTTTTTTGTGATATTTTTTAAAAGAAGCTGTCCTTTAAAAGTCCCTACCGGTTCTTATCAATGTTATCAAGAGCATTTACTTTTCATTACCAACTCTTATTTTTATCAAGTGCAAACCATTGTGTTGTTTCGTTATCAATATCAAAACAGAAACCGAACAAACTAAAATTCAACATGCAATTCTCAATTATAATTACTAAAAGAATAATCAACACGTGGTGACTTAATTGCGTAACAAAATCATAATACTGAAGTAGATGACCAAATCAGCAAATATTCATGTGATTATTTTTTTTAGCATTTAGCATATCTTTGAGTGCAAACCACGACGTACAATACAAGTTGTAAGTGGTCAAGGGCATTAAATTTGGTTTTTTTATATTTCATCTCTGCAAAGCTGTCCTGTTTGTTGTAGTTGTAGTTGAGTGTACTTGTATATCTGTGATGTCTGGCACTACTACTGGTGAAATATACTTTACTTCATATATAAGTTTTCCGTTTTGTAACCATATTGTGTATTGTTATTAGTCATAGTCACACCAAAAAAACTGATAAAAAATGTCCTTGAAAAGAAATTAAAATTACATAGCACACTAAAAAAACACTTGCTTGTCCTTTAAATACTCATGCAATATCATAAATGTATGAAATCATATGATTTGAAATTCATCATGAAAATAATAATCAACCGAAATGTACTTTCTGCAATGCCTTTTGCTATAAACCATTATGTTTCTTATCTTTACTTAAACTTTCCCATATGACATTTGATTTAATAAACAAGACTTAATTATAGAAATTAATTTTCAATTTGCTTATAGTGAAGCTCTGTAATAATTGCATAAACAAGCCCTATATATGATGGGTTTTTTGTGTAGCTTTTTCATCGAGAGTAATGGTGTGATAATGTGGCGATAATCTGTACATGGATTACTGACTAAACATGTGTCGGTCAATCACAAGCTATTTCGGGTTGTTTTTGCCCGTTTTGAGCTGTTCGTGTCAAATACATAGATGTGAACAGTTCTAAAAACATATTGTTGGAAAATTGCATCAGGCAGGAAAAGCTTAAAATTTAATTCTATGCATTTCTGGAGTTTTAATGTCTTTTAGAATTTCCCTAAAGTCACGAAATGAGAGTCACGAATGGGTATTTCGAAAGCGGCTACGATTACTAACTCTGAAGTAAGGCAATCGCTTTCAATATTTGCTTACAGTTGCATACAGAAATCTTGGCCAATAATGAATCTCTTTGTTTTTATTTTAGATTCTGTTACTAAGTAGGATTCCAGATTCCTTATTAACAAAAAATAAACGTACTCAAAAATGTATAGTATTTTTATTAAAAATTGATATGCAAGACAAAGAGATATTAAACTGAGTTAATTGTATGGAATGATATATTTTAAAATAAATAAACAAAATGCCAAGCTAAATTTTCAGCTATCTATGGACTAAAATGCACTGCAACCAAAGCTTTGTTTTAAAGTTAATTTTTCTAGTAAACAATAAATCCTTTATTCTTCCTGTCTGCTTTGACAAAAATTTCTTCATTATTAGGGAATCTATAATCTAATATAATATGTATTCACAGTATGTGACATTTTGCGGTTAATTAAGTTGACATATTCGTATACGACGATGAACTCTACTATGGTATATAACATTTTATGAATCTTTTGCATGCTAAGTAATCTGTTGATCTACAGAAAACGTGAACGAATAGGTATAGTGATTTAGTGGCAGAACCAATCCAATTACCTTCCTGCTTTTGTATGAGTAAATTAACGAAATATGAATTATTTAAGGTTATTTTTCAATAACTTTAAATACTATCTAAACGGGTATATAATAGTGAGAGATATTCACAGGAATTTCCCTACCATAAAATATAAGTTACACAATATAATGCTTATCTTACGGGGTTCATCGTTCAACGAGTCTCGAGAGAGTATCATTAAAATTAAGACAAGGTTCTCATACTCACGGGAATAATATGAGAAATTAGAAGGGTTCCGTATCAACTAAATCGAAAACCTATTTCAACCTTTTCAATATTTCCAAAAACGTTTAAAAATGCACACTACTCAAAGATCAAGGATCTAAATAAACTTCCCATATTGTAAAGGCTAACAATTTTAAACTATGTTCAGGTCTATTTGCAAGCAACTTAAAAAACCCATTAAAACTGGAACATTCTACAAGACATTTTCTACATCTTCAAAGAATACTAACCTGAATTAGCTTCATTTAATTTACATCCATCTTACATTTCCACCCTTTGTACATACATCATAAAAAGGCTTTTTTTCAATCTCCATAAAGGAATTTAGATAGAGCTGTATTGTGATTCTATAACTTATTAAAAACCCTCTAACTATAACTTTCTCTCTACCTCTGAGGGACGGGGGGAAACATACAGAATACTTATACAAACCCAGAATTTTCCCCAATTAAAATATATTTAATTTCCATTCCTCCTTGCATTCACACCTTTTCTTTCCAGGATCCATACATATATCCCAGAAGGACTGGGTGATAAAGGGACGGATATTTAAGGACAGGATAAATAGGGTCAGGTAGTACCACTAGGACGAGAATAGGATTAATAGAAAGGGTACAAGGACAGTTATAAAGGGAGATTAGGGACAATTAGGCTCCATAAAACGTAATAATAAGCCCCTTTTATTCTTTATCCATGAATTGTGCTTTCACTTTCTAAAAGAAAAACCCTTGACACAAAAGGAACCTCTTTAGAGAGCAATGGTTGCACCTGTCTCTCTGTCTTGGTATAAACTATAAGAAGCTTCTTAAAAACATGTACCCAATACGACATCTGGCATCTGAAACAATAAAGCCAATGCTGAAGGTGGTTCTTTCATAAAGTAAATAAAAAACCTTACTAACTTTTTGCAAATTAAAAAAAAACATAAGAAGATTTGATGAATCAAGTGTAATATAAAATAGCAATTGTTTATCTGTCTCTAACTGACAGGAGGACTCTAGTGCAGTGTGTATACGTATAAAAATACTTGATTTAGAGTTGGTGGTGGTGGTGGTGGTACGATGTGTTGGATAATACTAGAAGATAGAGTATAAACGTGTTGTTTTCAATGGGTTAAAGACTTTTCTCTCTTCTGTTATAAATCACGGGAATTAACTTTTAACTCTTTTTCTAGATAGCTAATAAAAAGAGCCGTGCATATTTACTTAAGAATTTATGTTACGAGAGTGTATAAATATTTTTACAATAATATATTTTACATACATATGATGAGATGCATTCTATATTTTAATATGTATTTATTAAAGTCTTATTAATTTATTATTAAAGTTGCAATCTTGTTGCAATGTATACAAAATATATACAAATAATTCCCCATGAATTATGATTACTGATTATTCTTTATTCTAGTTCAAGTTCACACTCTAAATTCACAAAAAACAGATTTTATAAATTAAAGACAATTAGTAGGTTGTGATTTGACAATTTATTCAATTGGTTTATTTACAATGTCAACTGTCAGAAGCTCTAAGTCATAAGTGGTGGTCGTGTTTACTGTGAACACTAATTAAGTATCAATTATATACTGACTTTTCACTCTTATTTTTAGTGAAAAGTAAGAATTGCTTATCGAGTATCGTATTTCCGTACCGTACCGTTTTGAGTTGATTGTTGATTGTTTTGTTATTGTGTATAGATGTTATAGTTGATAGTCTGTGATGACATGCTGTACATGAAAAGTTGAGATTAATAGAATTAGAATTTAACGTTAACTTTACAAGTAAGCTGTACACTTTTAAGATTTAAAATTAAAAAGCCGATAATTATTAATTTATTTTGTATTTGTATTACATATTATTAATATTTAATGTAGTTTGATTAATTAAATTATCCAATTTTGAATTTCATTTAATTTTGAATCTCTTCAAAATGTATCCTCCGTATAGAAAAATGACGCTTTAACTTTTACCTTTCGTAAAACTACTAAGTACTACTACCCAAGACCCAAACTGCTGACTGACTACAGGGGTAGAAGTTGTTCAGAAATTGTAACATTTAAGAAGGTTAATTAGCGTAAAATTTAAGGAGATTGAATATTAGAATGAGGAATTATACATTCTTTGAGCTATGTAAATTTTGAGGTTTTGAGAATTGAATTAGTTTTAGAAATTATAGCCGCACAGAATAATTGTTATTTTTAAATTTAAAAAATAAGATACCAAGTCAAGTCAAATACAAAAGTATTTTTAGTTAATCGTCCTCGTCGTCGTTTTAAACTCCAAATTGAGCAATAAGAAAAGAAGGAATCTCCTTTCACCTTTATATTTTTTGCCTGCCCTCAGACCTTCATTCAGACTATCGATTGTATTAATTAATCAACTCGACGACACGACGATACCATTAAAATAAATTAAAAGTTTCAATTTCTCAATATCGAATTATTGATTTTTGGCTTGAATTAAGTGCCTGTGTTGAAGTAAAGAACCGGAGGATAATGATGGAAATTGAAAATATAGTCAACAGTTGGATCGTAAGTAAATTAGTCGAATGGAAATAATAGCTGAATCGCTAATTTGGTTTAAAGGCACAAAGACACATTAAATATTAAATTAACTTTGTTTATAAGTTAAAGGTCAAATCGTCAAATGTGAATAATAAAAGTACATATAAAGTTATATTAAATGTAATAATATAACAGCATTCCGCACCGCAATATTTTCTTAAACGTAAACTGTAACAAAGGAAAATTATATTTAATTAAAATATTTAATTGTTAATAATATACGCAACAAATTACAGAAATAAAAAGGTCTGCAAAAGCTGTAGTAAATTCAGAATCAAGAATACGAGGTCATAATTACAAGGTGAGTTTAAAATTTTATAAGTTATTAGTTTTTACCTTTTTGCTAACTTTTAAGAACTAGAGCTAGTAGATTTAAAAAATGGTCATTTTATTGCTTAGAAAAATTCATCAACTTTTCTAAAAGCTTTTTTTGTTTTTTAAAATTAAAAAATAACCTTACAAAAATGTATTAAATATTAGTGTACAATATCTGAATATTCATACGACTATAATAAACAGAGATAGAATAGTCCAATGAAATTACTACAAATTAATATTCGACTCAAAACAATACAAATAATTAAAATGGGCTGTTGTACTAAATCTGGTTCTTTGAATTTTTTACAGGCAGTATTATTATTAGTAGTTAATTTTAAAAGCTCAGAATAGAAGTCACCACCGCTTTTGTTTCATCAGTTTTAAACAATAAAAGGATAATCAATAGAACGCTCGAACGTAACGGTATGCCATGCGATATGATGATCAAATTCTAAATCTGCAACTCAAGCTACGAACTATTGCAAACTTACGACTTCGAGGTGTCTGTTTAAAATAAAGGTATGATTTTCGCATGATATACATAAATAAACTCAAATTTGAGCATTTTTAACCCTTCGAATTATGATACCTTTCAATAGCTACCCCCCTAGCGTTAAATGTATTGAGAGCTTACTCAACCGAATTTATTTATTTTATCTTCAGACCTCTCATTTTGAAGACATCAGAGAGACCTACAATTGGGTACACAAAAAAGTTAAAAACAAGAATTATCCAAAGAAGTCGTTTGGGGTAGAGAAGGAAAGTTTTTAATCCGCTGGACCATATCATGGTGCAAGAGCAATGCCTTTCTTCAAGAAAAAAAGAAATGAAACCCAACAGCCGGTTGCAACAACAAATGGTAAGGCAAATTCATAATATGATTGAATCAATTACTAAGCTTTTTCGACAAAAGAATTGAAGTAATTTTTAAAATAATAGACTTAAAAAATAGTATATTTTTTAATGATGTAGGGTTGTTGCAACCTCAAAAAGTTTTACTGCCAATTCCACCTTTGCAAAACTTCGTACCTCCTCCGGATGTGATTGCAGATGCGTTGGCCAAATCCAATAGACGAAGTGCTTCCACGGTTAAAGAACTAATGTTATGGGCTAGGGATTACTTCTGTGCCTTTTTGAGGAATGATGGACTAGATGAGTTATTACTTCTATGGGAGAGGACCTCAAAGTTTATCAGCAGACTTGATCAAACCGTTGACCAGAGGGATAATGAACCTGATGCATCGACCTTAAAAGCTCTTATTGAAAATTCGTCAATAAATGGCGAATTCAATGAGCTCAATGATACGCAAAACGAAAAAGACTGTCTTTCTTGGATTAAGAAAGCTCATAATAAAATATACGAGACTTTACAAGAAACGTAAGCTTTAATAATCTAAGTCTTAACTGATAAAGTTATTTCTAAGATAAAATGAATGCGACATTATTTTTCAGATACTTGCCACGATACCTTGAAAGTAAATATCATGTTAAATGCCAAGTAGATTTATTTACAAATGGTGACAGCGTATCATTGTATGACATTCTTCTTAACCAAACAGCGATGTTTTATTTTATGGAGGTAATAATAGTCAAATATTCTAAAATGCTACAATTTTAACAAATACTTGATTGTAATTTGATAAATTTGACTTGCAGTATGCAGACCAAGAAGGTAAACGCGAAGTATTGGAATTTTGGCTGGGAGCCACTAATTTTACAGAACAATTCTTAATTGGCCTAAATGGAACTGATAGTACAATTGACTTTAAAACTGCCGAAAGCGATGCGATGGTGCTGTATGAAAAGTATGTATCTATTAGGAGAATTATGTTGCAATTAAAAATTGCAACAAAATTAAACTCATATCGTATCCTCTTTTAGATACATATCTCTTCAAGCTTCACACCCTCTCGGACTTCGTGATGAAATTAGAAGTGAAGTAGAGCGACTGATTTGTTCAAAGGAGGAGATTAAGCAATGTTTTGGTGGTGCAATAATTGAGGCATTTGCGTTTCTTCACGTAACTTGCCTGGATGGATTTTTGAAGTCATCATTATTCCTTACTTTTTTGTCAGACTTGATCGGGTCCCTCACCTCATCTAAATCCCAACAAGCCCTAGGTAAATCGATAAATGCTTTATTCTTATTCCCGGTGTATTCAACTGTAATACCAAGCGACAGTTAAAATTTTTACTCAATCGCTTATGATTGGATTTGCAGATACAAGCAGCGTTGGAAGTAGTGGTTCCGTCAAATCATACGCTCTTAGTGGAACTTCATCCGTAACAAGTCCCACTCCTCGTCAGAAAACGTAAGACGCTGAATCATTTTGCTTTGCTTCTCTAACATAAAATATTACTCATAATTAGTAACAACAGGATGTGTTGAATTTTTTGTAGAAAGTTAAGTTTAGGGAGAGTCAACGCGCTGGGAAAGTTTGAGGCAGATACTGATCTAGAACTACTTAAAAATGGTAAATAACGATTATTTCCTAAGTCTATTAATAATAGAAGATGAAATATAATAGCTATATGTGTGTGTTAGCCACTGCATTTGGTTAAAATAATTGCGTGATTTCATTTTTAACTTTGAATCGAAATTTTCCATCTTCATTTTACAATTGAAATTGAATTACACATTTAAAATTTTTTGTACACTAGAATCGAGTATTGCCAAAACAGTCAAAAAATTTGTCAACTTCGACGAAAAAGAAAAGGTACTACTGATTATTCATATTTGAAAATTAATAATTTATAAGCTTATTTCGTTTTGAAATTGTAAAATTGATTGTTTCTTATAGGCAAAAGAAGAATTAGCTTGGCAAGTGGCAGCAATGATAGTCAACGAGGTTACTAGTGTAACAATGGGGCCTGTAGATCCCAAAATGATTCTCCAATGAACCTTGCCCTTCCATGAGTGCAACTGTTATACAATGGTGAGAGATCTGAATGAAATTAGCAATCTCAAGGAGCAACAAGGAAACAAATCAATTTTAAAAGATATCATCTATTTTCGGTGTTTTACCGATACGCTAGATAATCATAAACTGTTCGCACATACAAAATATTTATTACTTAGATAGATTCTTAATAAGCGACCCAGACGTACGCTCGTACGACTTTTACGTGAAATATCTCTGTGATTGATAATCTATCAACAGCTTATGAAATTTAGAGTTTTGTAACGAATAAAACTCTATTATTGCGGGCTCAACAAACGCACAGTATCAACAACCTTATTATATTATTGATAGAGAGAGTATGAAATAGTACGAAGTACAAACATTGGAATTTAAAGTTTATTTCAGATTTAGTTTGGGATTCTACATCCATGCCACATGCAAATAATAATAAATACGAGATTATTTATTCGTGATACATCTAAATTATGATTGAAAATCGACTGAAGCGAAATCATTTATGTAAACTAACACAATAATACCTAATAGCAGACATTTTACATTCACAACTGTCCACTTTCTAAAAATGTTAATGCGGGATCGTTTCCACTGAATATTAAAATATTATAATCTTTTGATTAGCTTTTCTAATTTCTTAATTCTACTAGACTCGTAACTAAATTCAGTGGAATCCATGTGACCTGAAGATGCAATCCCTTTTTCACTTGAATACGCAGTCTTGCTCTTAAAATAATCTATAAAGGGACCTTGTTCTTGTCTTTTGTATCCTTTCATGTCCAAAATTTTTGAAAATTCTGTCAAATCACAATCAGGAATCAATTTAGTCGTTTGATCGACAAATGAAGATATCTGCTCGACAGGGGCCATAGTGAGTTTAAGAACCATTTCCGTCCGCCCCATTTCTCGAACGATCAACTTGCTATACCTGTTACAATACAAATACAAATATTTACGTTCACGAAACCTGCATTCCATTGAAATTTTAAAATATAAAAACACCCTTACTTGTCTGGAGGTTTTCTTTTTACAGTCAATGCGATTGAGGGTAAATCCAGCAAGGCCGTCTTTAGGCTCTGGGTATCTAACAACAGCTGCTGAGCACCTAGTTTACTTATGCCTTTGCACTTTAATAGGGCCGATATGTATTTGCT